>JAHWFP010080756.1:0-13619 GCA_023313725.1 Lithobius niger
GAAAGCCGTATGATTCGGAAGTTTGATTCTGGTATATACTTCTGGTTGTTCCCATCATTAATAATTTAACATTCTTACGAATACCGACCTCATGTGAAGCACATTATTTCCGCGTCGCTTTGTTATATAAGCTCACAAACTTGCTATTTTCAAGAAAATTCGAGAGAATGTCCTGTGTTGGCAGCATAACGTTCTAGGAAGAGGGTGAATGGGGATGGGGAGGGGGGGAGGGAGTACTATTTTCATTGAAGTAGTACGTCTCTGCAACGAGTTGAGGGTGAACATCACGTACAGAGGTGCCTAGTCATGGTTTCGCTCGTGACAAAATTAATTAAATTTACAATTTACATATTTTTTTAAAGTCCCGGTGTTCGTCCAGTACCCCTCTTAGTGAAGCGGCGCATTTAATAAATTATGTAAAATTACAAAGTTGGTTCACCCTGAAACCTAACTAGCAACCACTATGCTAGATTTTATATTACAGTAGTACAGATGATATTTTGACCGGTGGTCACTGTGTTTCAGTGGGACCCTCTTTTCTGGACGCCATTTTGTAAAATGGCGTATGCAAATATTTCGTCACCTTGGAACAATCTGAAGTGATTTCCTTCTCCATTAACCAAGGCTGAAAGTATTCTCAGTCGAATGGAGCCCTCGTCACTACTGTGACTTTAATAACAGGTTCAGAGAGTCATCTTTATGCCAGTGGAGGAACGGCCGTAGCGATAAAGGCGCTACGTCAGTGATCTGAGGGATGAATTGGGTTGCCACTGCGCGAATCCGAATTTACAGCGAATTGTGTGTATGAATAATTGCAGAAGGCTCTGCAATTTTGTTCTTGTTGCGGCCAATGAGTGAATTACAAACATATCACAGGTAAACGCTTTATTGTTCCTTAAATGACGATTTATTCTGGTCAGACATATGCGTTCGTGGTTTGGCCAGACCCACCAAAATAAGCGACAGAAATGCAGGGTTTCTTCTGTGGCTGCCACAGTAATATCGTTGGAACATGACTCTCAGCTTGTCATTCTTTATAGAGAGTCTTTGACACATGGCCTCGGAGCTATCGAGAGGCAGTGTTGCCAAGGAAATACTGGACTCATTTGCCCCAAATATCCCACTGTCAATCCACTGGGGATGGCAAATTACAACCAGCCCTTCTTCAATGGAGAAGGTTGCTCGTTTAGCAACTCTTGTGTCTATAGGGATTGAGCAATAAAGCTTCTTGGTGCTGGCGAAACTGCAGAAGCACAAGCAACAGACGCTTAATGGCATCCGATCCTTAGCAGTATCTTCTTCAAGTAGTAGAGAAAATGGTCGACATTTATTCCAAGCTCGACATTCAGTCTGCTATTATTAAAGCACCTGTTTTCAAGCAATAATGCTCTGCTGAAGGCACACAGGAGGTACACAGGAGGAAGGCAAAATGCCCTTTTTTGTAAAGAAAATGTCCTTTTTTAATAACAGTAATACATTTTCCGCAGATCGTATCCCGAAATCCCTTTAAATGGATTTGTATCGGTATATTTGATATCGTTTTTCATCTCGACAAAACAAACCACACAGAAAAACAAATAACCCAAATTACAGCACAATGGTATTTAAATTGGTAGTGTATAGAAAGGAATTTAACTTTTTTTTTCGGCACAAATTAAATTTTTGTGCCAATATTTGCTGGTGCTAGAAGTACCTAAGAAAGGTCCTAAAGGGTTTAAAAGGCTTAAAAAGGGTTAAAAACAACCTGAAAAGTGCAAAAAGGTTAACGAAAAAGCAGAAAAGGGCAAAAACAGAGAACAAAATAATAAAAAAAATAGAAGTCCCTACAAAAAATGTCCACCAAAATTTATTGGTGTTTTACTGAAGGTGGTGTGCACGCTACTGGTTCAATTGCTCATTTCTCAGTGTATCTTGTGTGTCCTATCTTCCTATGATAATATGTCGTAGTAATTTATCAAAACTTCAGCTGTGTTGTGCACCCATTAAATATTGAAGGTACATTCCTCCCGACGCCATTTTTCTCTCGATTCTTGTCCTATAACAGCCACACGCAGATCTCCATCCGCAGATGTAACCGTCTCACCGTTTCGCGAAATTCGGCGTAGTAATACAGGCCAACTGAGATAGTAGCTGCGTTCCTCATAGCGAGGAAAGCAGATATTATCTCAATTGGCCTTGCGCCTAGTAGACGAAACAGCATCAACGCAAAAATTGTGTTGTCACAAACCGGAAAGATTTTCATATTTTAACATCACACTTTATAATTTTTTAGGCTAGTATAATTTTTCTTCGGCGATCTATAGAGCAATGACATTTGCCGCCATATTGGCACCAGTATGGGTTTTGAAGGGCATAACTACAAGGTGCACTACATAAAAATGGAGGGAAAAACAACGGAAGAGCGGATTTCTTAGGCTTAAAATAACGTTCTTTTCTCTAACAACAAAAATCGCACGTTTTAGGTCTAAGAAATCACTCTTCACAGCATCGGCTTCAGTATGACGCCCTTCTGTTTCTCTCTGCAGTGCCCCTTGCAGCTAACCAATTAAGGCTCCTCCATAGAGTTATGTACAATAATACTACGTCGTGTCACTGGTCTATTGGCATAAATAATTTAATTTTTACCGCGTTAGTCTTTTAGATTTTGGATATCATGGTAATTATTAACAAACGATTCAAAATTATTGTATGCGCGGCGTATCTTGAGTCCTGGAAGTATTTTATGAGCGGCTATGTCTTCCTGGAGGGAGCGGCTTTAATCGACGGCCACCATTGGTTTTGTAAGCATTTTGGATATCAACAAGGCACTCTGCTACCAAAACTGTACAATCGATTATCTGTCTTCGTTCTGCAGCGAACTCAAGATAGGCCGCGCACACTTTAGTACATGCACACACACACACAGATGAAACGTCGTGGTGATTACAACGTGAATATTAGCAGGATACTATTAAATTAGTTCCCAATATTGAACAGAAAAGACGCCACATTTTAAAACGGTTTTTAGCATCGGATTGACTAACAGTAAGTAAATAGACCTTTGGGGCCGTACTTGATATGGAGGATCGAGAAAAATAGTATTGGGAGGAATGTACCTATAACGTATATTGCTTTAATTTTGTGATGTGCTTTTTTTTGTCTGGCAAAGAAACATAATTAGGGGTGGGACCTCGGAAATAAAAAAAAAATCATCGCCCTATTAATTATATATCTGTAATGGGGGTATTAGTCATACCAGTACACTGCTCCCCCCCCAACTAAACGAATGTAAGAGTTATCACTATAAGTTGACATAACAGCTTATCTGATACCAAAAACTAAATTACAACTAGAATTATTAAATAATTAATCTAAATCATTAACAATACTAGTTGCAATTGATTACAAAATAATAATTATTAAATTCTACCTACTAAACGACCAAACAAATCTTATATTTTTTGTGTACCTAATTAAGTTTTAAAATAAATACTCGCTCCTGAAAAAGAAAAAAACATGAAAACTTGACAACTTAAAAAGGGAGAACAAACTGAAATCAAAATTTGAAGAATGAAGTATTAGTATAGGATGACGAAAGTTGACAAATGGAATCTTCTCTTCCAGGTACTAAGAAAACAAAAAAATACAGAGAGACCAAGGAAAGAATAAAAAAACGAATAAAAACAGGGGCGAACAGACCAACGAAATTTGGTCAATTCAATCAAATGGAATTAAACATAGAGTTTCAAGGTTTAAGCCACTCGGGTTGGCTAACCATGTGCCTCGCGCCCCTATCTGGTTCCTTACTGGTAGCACCCGTACTGTCGGACAGTTTGAAAGGCAAACCGTCCTGTACAGGCGGGACGCAGGGCCCCCAACGGGGGGGGGGGGGGGGGGGGGGGGGGGGGTAGCCCCGGCCACCAAGGGGGCCAGCACGACCTAAACATTTCTCTCCCCCCCCACCCCCCGCAATTGTGAGTTTTGATGACTATGAATAATGTACTCGATTTGTGCATATTGTGAATTTTTTTTACACTTCCAACAAACAACTCCACTTCAACGGCAACAAGCACGGAGCAGGAGCACTGTAGTGCAAGCCTGTCAGCTTAATATGCATGGAGGCCTTCAAACGTAAGCAGCCCGAATTAATGAATGAACCAACCCGTTAAGTACAATTGTCGCCGACGAATATTATAACATAGTATAATATTTTTACGATTTCAGTCGGGGAAGGGGGGGGGGGTAATGCAGTCAGACCCAGGCCCATAACTTTAATGTGGGGGGCCCTGGCTGGAAGTCTGGTGTTATAGGACGGGAAGTCCTAGTGAAGCATAATAAAATATTGTTTTATTGTTAAACAAATTGTGTTGTATCGACTTTTTCAAGCTGCGAGCTGTACATTTTGTTGCTTTAGCACTACGTAGAGGGAGATTTATTTGTTGCTGGCATGGTGATTCCCCCCCCCCCTGATTTAATATGTTTATTAACCTCAATTTTCGATTTTTATGTAAGAACGCAAATCAAAAGGTAAAAAACAATCATGCGCTTCACTTTACCAAGTTTCACTTTCAGTTTCGCCTTAGGAGTAATGTGCATGTAACAACGAGCTCTTTTTACGGTATTATTTTTTTCTATTTTTTTTATTGGTATTTATTTTTGCGATTATGTTTACTGGAATATTTTTTTTTAACTGCTGATATTGAAAAAAAAAAATTGTTTAGGGGTTTTCTAGGGGCAAAGCGCTGTGATTTCAGGGACAATGCTTGTGCAGGCATTTGGCAACGAGGAGGTGGGTTTCGCGCTAACTAATTATCAGACTCAACCCAGCTCTCGAGGTGAGAGGTTGTCCTCCCACGTTCGAGCCCCAGCACGGAGAAAGCCCCAGTCTCCTGCCGTGGCTTGCCGTCCAAACAGACGTACAATGCGCATCGTAGATGACGGCTAAGGACGACGGAGCAACGGATTGTTAACAGTAAGTGTTTGATTGTGTGCGCAGCGTATCTTGAGTCCTCCTGGTATTTTATGAGCGGCTACGTCTTCCTGGAGGGAGCGGCTTTAATCGACGGCCGCCATTGTTTCTGTAACCATCTTGGATATCAACAAGGCACTCTGCTACCAAAAATATACAAATGATTATCTGTGTTCGTTTTGGGGTGAACTCAAGATAGGCCGCAAACACCATACGTTGGTGTTTATTTGCGGTCTCCTTAAAGCAGTGTTACATATTTTCGATATTCCTGTCCGAGAATTGAACTTGCGTTAGGCAATTTTTTTTTTCTCAAGGTACCCAGAAAAAAAAATTGTGCGGGAGGAAAACAGCGCTTTCTTAAAAAGTGCTTTCCCAACTAGGTAAAACAACAGGAGCTTTATTATTTTACAACGTGTACACATGTTAGGTGATTTTAGGCGTAGCGAAGCTTAACAGATATAACGTCTTACTAGCAGAGTTTAAGAATACTAAAATGGCGGTACAGAACAAGTGTCGACACATTAGTGCTCCACCGGCTCTTATTGTAACCTCCCCAGCATTCACGGAGTTGAGTGCCACCTTTGTGTAGCCTTCCAAGTGTTACAGTATCAACGATTAAAGGTACCTGTTCACTGAATAATGGAGTAAAAAGCACGGTAACAGATTATGTGAAGGCAAACCAAGCAGTGCTACATAAAATTACAAACAACGTTTCGAAAATTATCAATTTTCGTCTTCAGTGAGCAATAAAATTAAAGCATGGCAAAAGCCACTAAGTCAACCTACATTAAAAGCATAAAACAGACATTTAAAACCGATAAAAACCGCCAATTTCTCCCCTCAAAAGAGGCAGAAATGGCAGCCGAAAAGCAACGACCCACCTGCTCCGTTGGGATGCCACGTCGCAAGGCAAAGTGTATGCAAATCGGGGTCACGTGTTTCAAAGGTGCGATGCATTCGTTATGTGGGATTTACAATATGCCTGGCAAAAGAGTCGAGTTTAAGTGTTTTAATTACAGGAAAACATTCTTTTAGAAATTTATTATCTGGCACTCAGTGGTTATGTACAGGTGGTGTATGTGCATGGATGACAAGCGTTTCTAGATTAATTCGTACCCTGCTGTATTTTTCTCGAAACAAGATTTGGACCTTGTCCAAGTCGGGGGTGTGGCCTGTTGCGTATTTGTCTGGCGACTTGCCTGTTGAAAGGCAGTGTTGCACTAAAGAATTTGATTCGACTTTTAATTTGAAGTTTGATTTATGGGATGCCATATGTTCCTAAAGTTTTTGAAGGGATTGTCCTACATATGTAGCAGTACAGGTTGGCTCCGTACAGGGAATTCGATAAACAGTATTGCGTGTGGAAAGCATGTCGTCTGATTTGTTATTGTTTTTATTTTCATGGTGCATGGTCAGCTGCTTAATATTTTGGTGACTATTTGAAACCAGTCGGATGTTATTGATGTTAAGTTTCTTCTTCTTCTTAAATTGAAATTAATTTGTTAACGTACGCGAGTGGGAACCCATTCTCAACATACTTTTGCAAGATGTAATGAAATTCATGCTGCAATAAGTCAGCATTACTGATGTATGAGACAACACGTTTAACTTCATTTATTACTACATTACTTTTGTAGTGGGCATCAACATAGGAGTTGTAATGCAGGGTGCGAGTCGACTGCATACTTTTTCTGAAGTGCATGAATTCGATTAGGCTATTATCGTTAATAATGACGTTTACATCTAAAAGTGGGATGGCATTGTTTTTAGAGGACTGCATAGTGTAAGTGACTCTTTTGCCAGGCAAATTGTAAAATCCACATAACGAATGCATCGCACCTTTGAAACACGTGACCCCGATTTGCATACACCTTGCCTTGCGACGTGGCATCCCAACGGAGGAGGTGGGTCGTTGCTTTTCGGCTGCCATTTCTGCCTCTTTTGAGGGGAGAAATTGGCGGTTTTTATCGGTTTTAAATGTCTGTTTTATCCTTTTAATATAGGTTGACTTAGTGGCTTTTGCCATGCTTTAATTTTATTGCTCACCTAAAGACGAAAATTGATAAGTTTCGAAACGTTGTTTGTATTTTTATGTAGCACTGCAGCATCTAGTGTTGTCTATCATTAAGTTCTATACGTCTAGCACTTAATTTCAACAAGAGAATGAAACTCAAAGAAATTTCTTTTTAAACAACAAACAAGCCACGAGCCTCCTTAATGATTGAATGTAAAGTTAGCGCGTCCACGTAACACCAGCGTGCAAGCAGTCATGGTTAACGATATCACTGTCACTAGATGGCGCCCATCTAGCGGTTTAAAAACTGTGTTTCAGAATGGTCGATAGCTGGGGGAAAAAAGCGCCCATGATGTCGTTAGGCTTAACTTTACTGCTTGCTGCCTGGTGCACCTGGACGCACCAGCTTTACACTCAATAATTAAGGAGGCACGTGGATTGTCTGCTTCATTAAAACAAATTTTTATTTGCGTGTGTTTCTTCGTTTGTTGAAAGTAAGGGCTAGGCAGAACTAGATGCCGGCAAATGGCTGTAGATGATGTAGCTTGTCATTTGGTGTCAAACCCCCTTTAAGGTGAAACATAAAACCCCCATCATATTAGAAACGCAAATCGTGCAAGAATACAGTCATCTTTTTTTGCTGTTTCTGGCGTATGTCAACACAGCAGCACTCAACTGTCGCTCTTTTGTGAAGCGCACACAGTGCTTGGCCCTCTCATTAGCACTCGTCATAGCGAACGCTTAATTAGTGATTTTAGTAGTTTGCGTCTCCGAGGTCCGGGAATCTTATGGTGGCATGGGGGGGGGGGGGTAGTGAGTTTAAGGTTACGTGACTGAAAACAAAGTATACAATGAAATGGCTATAAAGGAAAACATAGCTCAAGACGGCAATTTCAATTAATGATGGTTTATTAAAAATAAACGCCAAGTTATGTTATACATGCTTAGTCGTGTTACAGACGTTATTCCAGCGTAGCAAAAAACGAAACAGCTCAAGTTAAATTTAAATTGAATGCTTGCGAGAATTACAAGACATTAATCCTTTGACACTGAAGGGAAAATTCGGACGACCACATGCCAATGAGAGGTACTGATATATATAGTGTCCGCGGCCTATCTTGAGTTCGCTGCAGAAGCAACACAGACAATCGATTGCACGTTTTTAGTAGAAGAGTGCCTTGCTGATATCCAAGATGGTTACAAAAAACAATGGCGGCCGTCGGTTAAAGCCGCCTCCTCCAGGAAGACGAAGCGGCTCATAAAATACTTGCAGGACTCAAGATACGCCGCGCGCACAATAATTCAGAAACATGAGTGAATTCAGAGACGGTAATGTAGCAATCTTCGAATATTTAAAGCCAAATGCTCATACTGCTAAAAGTATGAAAGTTATAGAGTATAAAAGCACAGAAACAGATTTGTAAAGAAAAACCACGCAGTGCTACAAAACAAAAAGACAAACGACGTTTCGAAAATAATAAATTTTCGTCATCAGGGTCATGAATTAAAATTTGTAAAACATGGCCAAGGCCACTAAGTCATCACTTGTTGAAAAGCATTACACAATCATTTTAAAAGAATAAACAGCCCAAAACCACCACTTCTCCTCTCAAAAGAGGCAGAAAAAGGAGACCAAAATAAATGAACCGACCTGCTCCTTGGAAATCCAAGTTGCACGTCTATAGTGTCCGCGGCCTATCTTGAGTTCTCCGCAGAACGAACACCAGATAATCGATTGTACGTTTTTTGGTAGCAGAGTGCCTTGTTGATATCCAAGATGGTTACAAAAACAATGGCGGCCATCGATTAAAGCCACCCCATCCAGGAAGACGTAGCCGCTCATAAAATACTCGCAGGACTCAAGATCCGCCGCGCACACAATACGGAGCATTTCCAAGTAACAGGCCAAGGGTTACACATTTCAGCCACCGTTTTCTGCTTCTTTTGAAAGGCGAGATGGAGGTTTCCGCCTTTTTATTCTTTTAAAATTATTGTGTTACGCTTTTAAACATGTGATGACTTAGTGGCCTTGTCATGTTTTAAAATTTTATTTCATAAACCTGATGATGAAAATTTATTATTTTCTTAACATTGTTTTTTTAACAAAAAGTTTAAAAGCACAAGATTAGACATTTGATCGGCTGAACCAATATATGCTGTACCAGGGTGTCCATAAAGTATTCATACAGTTTTGAAGATTAAAAAAAAAAACTGCTTATCCAACAATCCAAAGAATTACACCAATACAAAGAATGATATTTAAAGTTTTGTTTTCTTCATTCACCGTTTCTGGCTATCTCTCGATATATCGATTTGAAAATCCTCATGCAAAACGCGAGCACGAACGAGACCCCAAAAACTGAATGTGGATGGACCCTATAGCACGACAGAGTAATTGGACCATTTTTTTTTTTTTTTTTTTTGGCAAAAAGGACCATTAACGGACGGGACCAACTACGTCGACTGGCTCGAAAACTACGCGATACCTCAGTATGAGGAGTTTCAACCACGCCTTATCTCCCAACAAGACCGCCTCGCAGTGAGGGAAAAACTCGACCGCAAATTCCTAGGACACTTGCTGGCTTTTTAAAATGTTTGCTACTACTGAACACAATAAATGCCTTTTTTTTTGCAGTTTTCATTTTTAGTTTGGGCCCCTTTGAAGCACGGGCGTAGGGACAGAAGCCACACTTGCTCTACCTCTGGTCAGCCCTGAGTTACAGTAAATTACAATTCTTTCTTGCATAAATATAAACGGTTGTAAAAAAACAAGTGCGACGTCACATGTTTCACAACCCTCCCCCTCCCCCCTTCCCCGAGCATGACGCACTTCATGAATGGTCCCTTAGTCAACGTTCATCGATGCGAAAATCCCCTTTTAAAACTACAGCGCGGATTCTTCGTTGGAAAGTTTCAAACTTTCTAAGCGATGTTAAGCTTGCGGTTTTGGAAGGAATCTAAGTTTTTTTTTTTTCAATCTTATTCTCGGCGGCCATTGTGCTCGTATTTTGGCACACCATAATCCACAGCTGCTCTCAACCCGGGTTCGGCATGCACGTGATGTCAACAGACGGGGTATGAGAAGGGTGACGGGGGAAGGGGGTGCATACGAAGGATCTTCCGAAGCCACAAGACTGAAGACACTTTCTAGCAGACTCTGCAAATATCGAGAAAATGAAGGGGCTCGACCTTTACGGTTGGTTGGTTAACCGCCTCGTCTTCGACAAAATTCCGGCGAGTAAAGCTCACTGTTGACTATACGGTAACGGCAGCCTCGTTAGGTTTGGACCAGTTCAGTGGAGGATATCTCTTTAAAGGTCTTAAGGAGAATCTCGAATGATGTACAAAATCTGAACAAAATCATTTCGAAAGTTAGGAATCGTGCGATTACTTAGTTAGACCACCAGGGGCTTACCGTATCGGATTAATGAGACGATGGGCGATAATCCTTATATAGCTAATCCTTACAAAGTATGTACGTCTCGATGGCTTCTCGGCCTTCGGCCTCGACGTCATCTTGACATAATTATTGGGGATTGGCCAAGTTTGGAATATCGCCCATCAGGTGATAAATCCGATACTGTTCGCCGAGGGTGGTATAACCATTTCTTAGCTCACACTAACACTTTTTTTTTTTTGACTTTCGCACGTTTGAAACTTATTTTCACTGATATTGTTGGTGGTGTTGTTGTTGTTGATAATGTGATATCATCCTATTCTCGCACGGTCCCTAACTTTCATAATAGTAAAAAAAAACTGCACTACACTACACTACACTACACTACACTACACTAAACTACACTACACTACACCACACTACACTAAACTACACTACACTTTACAGTGCGTGATATGCGATATATCGCCACACTATAGTGTCCGCGGCCTTTCTTGAGTTCTCCGCAGAACGAACACAGATAATCGATTGTACTTTTTCAGTAGCATAGTGCCTTGTTGATATCCAAGATGGTTAGAAAAACAATGGCGGCCATCGATTAAAGCCACCCCATCCACGCAGGAAGGCGTAGCCGCTCACAAAATACTTGCAGGACTCAAGATACACCGCGCACACACTAAAGTCTGGTGTATGGGTGCTATGCACATTGCGCATAAAGTGGCGTGATGTCACATGACGTGATTATGAGGCGAACGATGTCATTTTTACATAATGAAGCTTTCCGTGATGTGCAACACGATAACAGACATCAGTCAATTGAATTCAAGAAAAGCATTTCTCCTATACATGTTTTTCTTTAAAGAAAATCCCACCTTCGAGACGCAAAACACCCCCGCTCAAATGGTATCGGCCGCAACCCTGACTGCAGCAAAACAAAATTATGCATTGGCATCCGTGGAAAATGAAAGGGATGGGGGGGGGGGACGACGTTTGTGACGTGTCATATTCTAGGGAGGGTTTCAAATGTTTCAAAAAAATGTGATAAGGTAAGAAGGGTTTTAAAAAGGGTATAACACTTGCTTTACGTGAATAGAGCAGTGACACGATGTAGTATTATTGTATATAACTCTATGCTGGAGCCTTAATGGGTTAGCTGCAAGGGGCACCTGCAGAGACAAACAGAAGGGCGTCATACTGAAGCTGATGCTGTGAAGAGTGATTTCTTACTCCTAAAACGCGCGATTTTTGTTGTTGGAGAAAACAACGTTATTTTAAGCCTAAGAAATCCGCTCTTCCGTTGTTTTTCCCTCCATTTTTATGTAGTGCACCTTGTAGTTATGCCCTCCAAAACCCATACTGGTGCCAATATGGCGGCAAATGTCACTGCTCTGTTATGTACGGCCCCCTTTACCGTAAACAAAACGTGTTACTTTAATACACAAACTATGTACTGAATTCCAGAATAGTTAGGCCAATCTGAACATGAGTGCTGCTGCCAAACGATACAAGTTTGGTGACTCTGGGACAGAGAGTGGACACCAATCAGCAAATTGGACGCCACTCAGTATATTGGACGAAATGTGTGATATGCCAAACAGATGGCGCGGCCGACATTTGTCTGCCCTGCATTAAATAAAAGTGTCGTACATCGCAATGCAGGGTATAAAACGTTAGCAAACAATCTAACGCGTTCTAGTCAGCTGTCAGCGTTACCACTAGGCCTCGAAGTAACCAAATTTGGAGATGACGAACGAACCATAAAACAGACATTTACAACCAACCAACTCTGCAAAATGGCATGGAAGTTGCACTTTAAAGCATAAAACTACAAAACTGAAAAAAAAATTGAGAATAGAAAGTCAAGCAAATTAGACCGTGGGCCAAGGGCCCGTATTGTTCACTCTATCTTATTACTGATGCATACCACGTTTTTTTTTTTAATTTTAAAATGTAAATCAAATATATCTTGGTAGGAAATTACAAACTCCACCACTTTTTCGTGGTTATGTATCCCTAGAGGTTCCCTTTAGGGGCTCCCCTTAAAAATAATGTAACTCCGTCCCTAATTGATGGAATTTAATAATAATCCTTTTTTTTAATTAACCGTTATGAAATCAACTTTAATAGGGTTCATATGCATTGTTAACCTAAGTATGCTAGTTTTAGTCCGGGGGTTAAGAGAGTGAACTTTGCATTTTATTTTTGAAGCAAACCACTTGATACAGACACTCCTTAGTTATTGTGGATTGATTTAAGAAGCGGAGCACGGTGAATTTCCATGTGGGTGTGAGCAATTCTAAATGGTCGCCAAATATGGCTATCGAACTCGATAAATATCAATATTTCTAAAACACAATGTGTAGCAGAGTTGTAGAATATTTAATTTCAGACAACTTCTATAGAATGACTTTTTATGAAAAAACGAAAAGCAAACGTGCTATGGCAGCTTTTCCAATATGACATCGTCGCATGAGTGCAGGCAGCGCATAGACAGGACGACATTTCCCAGAAAAAGCGCTCTAATACGAGTTCAACGGCAAATGTTGAGGCATTTGGGCACCGAGTGATTTTAACCTAAATTCAGCATGCTGAATTCGAATCTATCCGGTGCCAAGTCGAATTCATCCTCCTAGGCCAGGAATTCACGATGGCGACCAAATTCCGTTTTTTTTTTGCCTCTAGCGGCTAAACCGTTTATCCGATCGAAAATAAGCAGGTTACCAATTATGTTTAGAATAAAATTTCCTTCAGAAAAAGTTTTATTCATACTTTTCGTAAAAGTAACCCTTCTGGCCGAAATTCGTCATTTAAGTTCTATTAGGCCGTTTATGTATCCTGTAGATACAACAGCACATACGTGTATTATAATTCCTTACTTTAAACAGCTGCAATGTTAGTTCTAATTTAGATCCACTAACATAATTGGGCTTAAATGAAAGGTGAAGATGTACTTTTTCCAACAAGGCTAATTAAAACTATTTATTATAATTAGAAGCGATGCTACGGCAGTTTTACATTGTAGTACTTTGATTTTTGCATCGTTTTACAATATGTTCCGTCTTTAAACTGCTGCAGTAGTCGTTCTAAAATAGATAAATGGCTGTAATTAGGCTTAACTTGACAATGAAGATGCATGTGTTCCAACAATGGTAATTAAATCGAATTATTTTAATTAGGAGCTAAGCTAGGATAGTTTAACTACGTTGTAGCGCTTTGTTTTTAGCATCGTTTTACGATAAGTTCCGTCATTAAACTGCTGC
>JAHWFP010080757.1:8854-25832 GCA_023313725.1 Lithobius niger
GGGGGGGGGGTTGGGGTGGGGATAACAAAAATATAACTGGAACTCAGAATGGGATCTGAGATTTCAGCTAAGGGGTCTAGGAGGGGGGAGGGGGGGTTGCCTTATACCCCTCGGAGCCTGATAAACTAACAAAAAAAAGCAATTTTTTCAAGTTTTTAAAAAGATGAAAATAGGTTTAAATGCCTAGTTTGTCTCCTTTTTATCAGGTTTTACTCTAAAAAAGATACGCCCTTTCACTATTTTTCAGCATATTTCACTCTTCAAACAATTACATGGATTTGAGTGAATGTAGGAAACCGTCTCTCATGGGAAATTGACTGGGAAAAAAATTAATGCGCTTGCAACCTTTAAATAGGTTTGAGCTAATGTTGCAGAACTAAGAGCACGGGAAAGTCAGCATCGGAAATGGCAAGGTACCATTACAAGCGTTAGGTCTTTGAGTATATCTTTACGTGAGGGGTGGGAAAGGGGCACTTGCTGCCCCCCCCCCCTCCCAGTTAGATTATTGGCTAGTTGTTCACATAGCTTCCGCACGCTATGATCCTTTTGTAGTAGACTACGCGGTTATTAAGAAACTGCTGTCCCAGGATGCTACGACGGGTTTATGTTAATTTGATTAAGAAGCTTTCTTGCACATGGTCAAGGTGGCTGAGTGATGGTAGAGCTCAGCTTACATCCCCGAAGAAGTTGATCTATAACCCCTGCATAGGACAATTAAGTAATAGATATCCGTGAATCATAGGCGATTTAACGGCTATAATTGCTCGCGAGCAATAAAAGGCTAGTCCCTTCAGCCCCGAGATATTCGACTAGCCGTTTCGAGCTCAAGAGCAATTATTGCCGTTAAATCGTCAATGATTCACGGATATGTATTTTAATGCTGGGGTGTGACGTCAAGCTAACTTATCGTCTTATTCGAGTTTTTTAAAGACTTGTTTGAAATTTTATTTGTGAATCATAATGAATTTAAGAATTTTTACATGCGACTTACGTAAATTCCTGAGCGGAAGTTCCGGGTTGGAAACGAGGTTGGAAGCTTCCTGTGTATGAAAGCCGACCGAAGGGGAGAGACGTTCCGTAATACTGATGTTTGTGTTTTAAGGTAAAACTGTATTTTTTTTCTATTTTAATAGTTTAAATAAGATGAGTGCGTAAAATGCGCTATTCGCTCGAGTCTCGTAGGTTTTTAGGTGTATTTCAAAGTGTCAGTAGTCTAGTTTTCGTACCGTCGCAACGAAAGATTGCCGGGTTGGGCCATTCCTCCGTGGGTGGGGGTCTAGAGTAGTACGCGAGTTTTTTTTTTTTTTTTTTCTTGTTAGGCTAAAAAGAAAAATGTCGCAGGTTGTAAATGTGCTTGTTTATGCTGGTTGCAATGAAGTGTGCTGGTTGAATTTGTGTTATCATTTAGTTGGAGGTAGTCCACAAATTCGTCTTGTGGAAATAATTGTTGTGTGCCTTCGACTGTATCAGAAATATCATATCGACCAGACGTTGCGTTGATAATATAAATTATTGTGTGCGCGGCGTATCTTGAGTCCTGGAAGTATTTTACGAGCGGCTACGTCTTCCTGGAGGGGGCGGCTTTAATCGACGGCCGCCATTGTTTTTGTAACCATCTTGGATATCAGCAAGGCACTCTGCTGCCAAAAACGTACAATCGATTATCTGTGTCGTTTTGCGGCGAACTCAAGATAGGCCGCGCACACTTTAGTCGGCATTTCCAATATTCAGTTAGGCTGCATCTTTAATGCGCAATACAGTTCCAATATCAACAGAAACATTGTCAAACGCACTACGCTGAGTATATGTCCATAGTGATTATCGCTGTTGACAAAAAATCGCAGTGTACCCTTAGCCTTCCTGCATGAGGTAATCGAATGAACTACATTGCTAGAGTATGTATCACTAAAACTGTAAATAGGACGGAACGCCAAATCGGCACGATTAGTGATAAAGGCACCGGGAAATGTGTTTGCATCTGTATTTATGAAATCATATGATGTGCCTATTTGTTCGCCTGGGGTGCCTACGTTCAGGATAAGAGAAATCATACGTTGAAAAAATATTGCATGAACAATATTGCAACGAAATCGTAACGAAGTTCGAACTCGTAACTAAGTCGTGATAAACTTGTAACGGACTGGTGGGTAATGAACTCGTGGCAATGAACTCGTCAACTCAAAAAGAAATTGTAACGAACTAGTGTGATGAACGCATGGACTTGCAACGAATTTGTAGCGAACACGTGTGATGAAAAACTAGGCGTGTGATGATCTTGCAACGAACTAGATAGGGAACTCGTGATGAACTTGCAACGAACTTGTAGGGAACTCATGATGAACTTGTGGAATGAATTCATGATGAACTTACACTGCAAAGTTGTAACGAACTCGTGTGATGAACTCGTGATGAAATTGCAACGAACTTGTAGCGAACTAGTTTGGTACCGGTAACGAATTTGTAGCGAACTTTTAACAAACCTGACAACGAACTTGTAACAAACTCGGAAGGAATTTGTGATAACAAATTTATAACAAACTTGCGGCGAAAAACAAGCAACGTATATTTGGAAAACGGCGTGTAAGTTTTCGCATTTGCAAATTTGCAGATATACTGTCAAGACTGCAACCCACAGCTGCTAAGACCAGAAGGGATGGGGCATCAGGTTACCAAGTCTTCAGGTGAAAACAGGAGTTAGGGTACTTACTATACAGAGTGGGACGTATAGCTAAGATTCCAGGTGGAGGTGGATCAGGTGTCTACAGGGGTGGGTTTCTATTTACTTGAACGTCATTCGATGCCTGGTCACCCTTCATCAAGTAAGACTCCTCTCTTCTCCTGTTTTTCAACGGTATTTGAAAAGGAGGGGGAAAAGAGCGAGGAGCCAGGAGAGGGGGGTCCTTACACGAAGGACGGGTGGCAAAAATTTGCGGTTGGACGAACAGCGATTTCGTTTCATTTACGAATTTAAGTTTGTACGTTTTACAGGCCAAATGCGCAAGTTATTGGCTGCCGTCTGGCGGTGAAAAGAGAGTGGAAAACTTGGCCAACAAGTTTGTGATAACCCTATCAATTATTTGAGAGTGGGAGGGAGAGCGGAATAAAGGTGTCAGGTCGCCAAACGAATTTGTCTCAGCTGAGGAAAACACCCACTGATTAAGTTGCAAATGTATTTACTTCCTTTGGGACTTTGATCGATGCACGGAATTAATGGCAAATGTGGTAACGCGCAGAGAACTGGACGTAAGGCTGCATTCCACACACAAAAATCCTTAAAATCAGCGAAGCAAGAAAAAACCGTGTATGGTGTGTGTGTGGTACTAAGATTATAGGCGACGCTTGGTTCCTGACAGTGGGGGTGTGCCAATGAATTTTGTTTTGGAGAACAAAAGAAAATTGGAGTGTAAAACGGAATCGGAAAAATTTAGTTAAGGGTCTAACTTTGAAACGTTGTGACTTGTTGCACATTTACATCGTAAAAATTGGAGTGAAATTACCAAGCTGCATGATAAATTCTCAGCTTTGTCGATCTGATTACAACGGATTTTATAAATTTGGACCAAAAAATGTGATATCTCTCCAAAACACAAAACTTGTTAAGGATTCCCACCAAGCTTTTCAAACACCAAGCTCTTTCGCCAAATTAATCCCACCGATTCAAAGACTTCAAACGTTAACTGAAATAATTAATTTTTTTTAGTAAACAATTTTCATATTTTTCATTTAACCTTCGAACTCCAGGGCAGCGTGAGAGGTTACCGTGCTCCATCAGCGGCCATGGAACCCTGATGGGACCTATTCTGGCCAATCCTGGACAATCTTTCGGCCCCTACGATGATCGGAGGTTTCCCGGTTCAAACCCCGGGTTGGCTCCTACCTTTACCAGATATTTCTTCTCTCAAAAAAGTCTGGTAATGTTCAAAATTGAGCCAGTTCAGCCACACAAGCATTGAATTTGCTTCGGCTGACGTAAGGCTCAAATAAATTAATTTAAAATAAAAATAAAAAAACTATTACTCGGTGAGATTAAAAGGAAATACCTTCTAACAATATATGAGCATCCTGTGCAAAGTAACATTTGCAACAATAACGTAGGTTAGAGTGAATGTTGCAAAACAGTTTTTCACAAGGGAAAAAGGAGGAAAATGAACGTCTTTGCAACATTTACAGGCGTCTCTGGAGTTATAGTGCAGGACATGAGCCACACAGGAAACCAACCGGGAGGAATGTACCTTTTACGAAAGAGCTAGGCTCTTGATATCACGACCTCAAGTGGCCGAAAAGCTCGGTGGGAATCCTTAACAAGTTTCCTTTTGGTGTGTGTTGACTACGTAGTTTCGGGCTGTAGTGTTCAGGCTGTAGCTTTGCACACACCATGCGAAATTTATTACATCACCTACCTAAAATACAACCTTGGTTAAATAATTTTTTTTTAAAACCTGGGCGAATTCACTGAAAACACCACAACAACAACAAAATTAGGTTTAACCTCAAATTCAACATGAATATGTTTCTGATGAAATAATGAGATTAAAAGAGTAAAAGAAGTGATTATCATATCAAAATCTATAACTGGTAAAGGGTCCGCCAAGATGAAAATGGTACGGCCTGTCAAAGGCGTGATAATCAACAGACCAAAACTTTCGCCAATATCCCAACGACTAACACTACAAACGTTAAAGTAAACAAGCGGCTACAGCGACTGCCTAGTCGCACCGGTCTTCTGTACGGTTCCTCCACTTCCAATGTTGAGGCGCACACCTCTATCATGCACTACAACTGCTGTTATTATTTAATTTAGTTCCGTCGAAGCAGTCTATTAAACTTGACGTTGTAAACAATGGACCTTGTAAACAATGGTCGTCAATATCTGGTACTGTTGCGAAGTTGAAAAAAGCGACGGACGGACGGACGGACGGACGGACAAAGTCGTTGCAATAGTCTTCTCGCCGGTTACGGCGTACAGAAGACTAAAAACTTAACCTTTTAACATCTGAACTAATACTCGGTGGGATTAACTTGGCGAAAGTTTTGATCTGTTGATATCACTCCTTTGAAAGGCCGCACCATTTTAAACTTGGGGAGACATATTTTTTTTCTAGAAGGTTGCAGACTGGTCTTACCTGCAGTCCACGGATGCTACGACGAGTGTTTGGTTGTTTATCTTCTTAATATAGCACAGTTTCATTTCTGTTCAACAATAACAAAACCAAAAACGTCAGGTGTGCCGCAAAAAAAAAGGATTATATTGATTGAAGTGTTACTTTACTTGTTAAAATAGACACAAGTTTAAATAGACACAAGTTTCTGTTTAAGTGCTGTTGTGCTTTACCCATTAAATTATTGGTAAAGCACAACAGCACTTAAACAGAAGCAATTTTATAAATTGTACATTTGCTTATTTCAATTAAAAATCATCAATTTTTATATATGGGCCTTTTAACAAGTAAAGTGAAACTTCAATCATAAAACCCTTTTTTACCTCACACTTCACGATTTTGTTCGTATTCCGTGGACCTTTTTTATAGTTACGGCGTCGTGCTACAATGGTTTATTCTTCGACAATTGAATTGATGTGACGTTTGTTGCCTAACTTGGCGCGGGTAAATAATTGCTGGCTGTAATTTTGTTTCATTTGCAAAGGTATGAACGCGCGCGCATGCAGTGATTGTTGCTGCCCACTTTGAAACAATTCAGCTCAGCTCTGAAAGTCTTTATCTACGAAATAAATACGCCACTCTATCGTTTCTAATTGGCAATTTCGAAATTAACAACGCAGCTTAATTTGTTTGGTTTAAAACTATCGCGTTTAGCTGAAACACGGATTCTTTCATTTTACCGATCAACAATCAACTGTTCTGCAACGACATACCACGTGCACGAAGAATGGACCTGACGTTTGCTGACTGGCATTGTTTCCTAATTACAATGGTTAACAATGTAAACCAATCAAACAAACCTTTCAGAGTCCCTAACTCTGGAATGGCTCGACCAATTGAAGTTACAAATTTGAATTTTCAACTTACTCTCGCAAAGTTTGGGGCCAGGACAAAATGGACCCCCAACGAGCATAATTTTCTACCATTTTTTCCCAATTTATGATCTACTTGCGAGAAGAGTCGAAGAGCACGTGGAAGGGGTACTCGAAATGCATTTCGGTCCCTTGAGGGAGTCCCTCATCTCACTCTAGGGGACAACCTACTAATTGCGGGAGTTTCTCGCACCGGAAGTGCGTCACGAGCGTGTCCTCTATAGCGGAATTAATTGCAGTCGTGGAAAACAATTGGTTCCGGAAGTCGAGTCGGAACCATCGATTTGGAGGGATGATGGGGAGGAAAGAATCGAAATGGAAGGATAGAAACGAAAGAGTTGTGGTCGATGGATGGAGCGATAGTAATAGGCGGGCATTCGTTATCCACGGCGCAGCTGGTAGGGGTGAAACGCCCATTGCTGAGCGAGATTGGCATCGCCCACACCACACGCCCTTTTCTCCACCAATGCTCTTGTTAGGGGTTGGGGACAACAGAGAAGTCATCCCCCTCTCTCTACTCTTACTTATTGAGCACACCCTTGTACTAACGAAGTTGCAAGACTGTCTCTGGTGTTTGTATTTTGTTGAAGGGGCTTGTCTTGGAGATTGTCCAGTGGGAGGAGGGAGTAAGGGGGGGGGGTCAGTGGGGAGCTAGAAAAAGTCAATTGAACCTTTTTTACTGAACGGGATCAATTTTTAGAAAAAGCTGCAATCGATTGAATTCTAATCTTTGGAATCGTTTACATGGTAGCGACCTATCGGCTATAACTTCACTATGGCTCATGGCAATAATTTCCAGGGGCTTCTAAACCCCTATAAATTCTTGCTCATGGGCATACCTCGGGTGCGAACACAAATGACCGCCTAAGTATGGCAAGGAGTAGCCGATTTGGAAAACCCTTTTTTCGGAGAAGCGACTTTTCTATGAAACGATCATCTTCTGGACAGGGCCCCCCCCCCCCCAACGGGGGGGGGGGGGACCCGTTGTACCCAGAGCCAGTCACTCAAAGGGCCTCGCACGGCTTAAATTTCTTTCGCAATTGTGAGTTTTGATGACAATGACCACTGTACTCGATTTGTGCGTATTGTGAATTTTTTTTTGTATTCACAACAAACAACAACTCCAGTTCAACGGCAACGAGCACGGAGCAGGAGCACTGTAGTGCAAACCTGTCAGCCTTGCTACAGGCAGGGAAGCCTTCAAACGTAAGCAGCCCGGATTAAGGAATAAACCAACCGGTCACGCACAATTGTGGCCGACGAATATTACAACCTTTTTACGAGTTCAGTCGAGGAAAGGGAGGCCCGGTGTAGTAGTTAGTCACACGCCCCTAGTTACTTTCATGGGGGGGGGGGGGATGCTTCTCGTGAACTTTCGGCAGTTCGTTGAAACTTGTACCTTCCGGAAACGGACGAAATTCAACGGTATATTGCATCATCCTTGCGCCATTGTGGGCGCGTTATTCCTCCCCCCCCCCAACCCCACCTTACACGCACTCACACTTAAAAGAACCAACGCCTCATATTAAGGCATTACTACTTTAGAGAATCCAACCATCACGGACTAAATCGTGAGTGCCGGATTCTGTTTTCGACCAACAACTTAGGACAATCTTCATTTAAAGTGGCACTATCACCGATTGAAAAGCGTACGAAAAGCGTACGTATTGTTAATCTCTTGCAGCTTGCTCTCAGGCGCACGAGGACACACCAAATATTCACTCAATAATTAAGGAGGTCGTGGCTTGTTTGTTTCGTTAAAAGAAATGCTGTTGTGCAGTCCTTGGCTAGGTGCAAGCAAGTGCTAGATGGATAGCGCTGATAGTAGCACTTTAAATCTACATCGGAAACTGTAAAGCAGTTTGGGATAAATCAAGTATTTAATACTATTAGATTGGGTGATACAGAAACCACAGTTCTCCTAGATTGTGGGAAAGTTGAGGGGTTCTTAGCAAGACAGTGATTGATATAATTATTTGTGTGTTTAAGTAATTTCATCATGTGTTACAACATAACATATCACTTGTAGTGTGTGAACTAGTAGGCCTTGCTCGCCCTACACCTTCTCAAGAACGATCTGAATGAAGCAGTTTTTCCAGATGATCTTCTACTGTCATTTTGCTTTGCGTGGACCCAGCGTTTGCATTTAAGGGTAGCTTTTTGAAAATAATAAAAGTAGAATAAATAAAAACGTTTCCAGGAAAACAAAACCTACACACTCGAATATACGGCTTTTAATTTTTGAAGAAAAAAACATCACAACTTTCTCCTTTGTTTGCCTTTAACCAAAAGCGAAAGAGTTAATTTCTCTCTTAAAAGAAGTGCGTGGCCAGATGTCTAAAATAACCCTGTTACCATTTTGCAAAGTATTTTACCCGCCACCAAATTAAAATGGTCAAATAAAGTAAAATAATTATCTTGGAAGTGTTTCTGGATAGTCTGCTAAGCTGTAAATTAAAAATTAATTCTGTTACTGCCCTCCCGGCTGCATGCTCTGCTGTAAATAATGTTTAATAAATAGACATAAATCGCTGGAAATAATATTAAGGAAAATTGGAAATTAGCCAACAGCGAAAATCATACACTAGAAATAACGTAGTTCAGTAAGTCACCTTTATGCACTTACGTTTCGTCGGAGTGGCATGACCAGGATTCGAACCAGATCACTTGCACAGCGTCTTAATTGCTATGGCCACATCCTCACTGGAGGATGGGGCCATAGCGATTAAGGCGCTATGCAAGTGTTCTGGGGGCGAACTGGGTAGCCGGTTCGAATCCGGGTCATGCCACTCCGACGAAACGGAGAATATTTTTATTTTCGCTGTTGGTTAATTTCCAATTTTCCTTAGTACATAATGTTTTATATTAAACACTTATACCATGCAATTCGTTGAAAATCTGTTATTCTGCCATGGCTCAAAGTTGCAGTACTCGGGCGTTGTGCTAGGGTGGCACTTACACGAACAATGTTGACCCAGTAATTAAAATGCAAAACCGGAATATTAAAACGATTATGTTCAAGAAACAACGTGATCATTCTTTTCCTCTTTCAACAGCTAGGGAATTACGCTGTCAAGCCGCCATCAGTACGTTTACAGAACTTTTAATTTTCTGAAACATGTTTCTCAATATTCAAATCGCGAAATACCGATTACCATACTAGGAACCAGTGACGTGCAAGGGGTTGGGGGGGGGGGGGGGCTGGCGGGGGCATTGCCATGTCCTTATCGCAAAGTGGCATATATAGTTTTTAAATGACCTATGGTGACATTTGCTGATGAAGACCGAGAAAGAGCCTAAAAACCTAAAAACGCCTGAAAAAAAGGGGGACCGGAAAAAATATCCCAGGAAAAAATATCCCGGAAAATAAATTCCGGTAAAATAGTCCCCGGAAAAAAGATCCCGCGGAAAAATAATCCCCTGGAAAGTAAATCCCCGGAATAAAAATCCCCTGGAAAAAAAATCCCAGTAAAATAGTCCCCTGAAAAAAAAAACCAAATTAAAAAAAATCCAAATTTTTTAGCAATTCTACTTATTAAAGAGGCATCCTGTTTGAAAGAATATGGGACTGTTTCTGATATTAACAGGAATATTTGGTAAAATTAGATTTTGGTGATGTTAAATCAACTGGCTTGGAGCCACATGAACTGAAATTTGTGGCTCTCAGACGGCCTTGTGCAAACGGTGGAATACAAATCGAAAGTCATAACATGGCTACGCCCAAGTGCTTCAGACGTGTGTGGTATTTAGTTTTTCCTGGTGGTAAATACATTGGCGCAGCGAGCGTGGCAGCGCGAGCAAGGCAGACACAATTCATAGCCAATCACAGAAGTTATATTTATGGATAGTTTCTTTTTGATGTTCCTCTTTTTAACCTTCAGACGAGAGTCAGTTAAATTTTAGAACAAATACAGTTTACACGTATTCAGCGTTCTCATCAAGACTAGCGCTACTATGTACGCACATTCGTTGATGATTTTGATTTTTTTTTACTACATTTTAAAGCATTGCCTTATTAAACCCTGATGATTTTTTTCTGGAGATTTTTTTCCACGGGATCGTTTTTCCATGGGTTCTTTTTTCCAGGGATTTTTTTTCCAGTGATCTTTATTCCGGGGATTTATATTTCGGGGTTTTTTTTTCCGGGGGATTGTTTTTCCGTGGGATCTTTTTTCCGGAGACTATTTTACCGGGATTTTCTTTCCGGGTTTTTTTTTTCCAGGGATTTTTTTTCCGGGACTCTTGGCTTAGAAACACAAAGGGTAGAAAGAGCAAAAAAAAAAAAAAAGGCCCCAGACAAAATGTCCATTAAAACTTATTGTGCCCTTTCATAAAAAGTTGCCCTTGCCCTCACGCTACTGCTACGGTTACGTCACGTTTCACCAAATCCCGTTTTGCTGAAATGAAAGCAGATTAAAAGCTTCTTGCCTAAGGGGTAAATCCTTTTTCGCCAATTCCTTTTATGCTAAATCCCGTTAATGAAATTTTAAGCACACGAAGTTTAATACATTATTCCTGCGTAATGGTCAAACATTTCGCAGAATAATTTTTTTTAACTACGTGCCTCGCTCGTGCTGCCGCGGTCGCTGCGGCTAACCACATAACATCACATACTAATCACAATTCCTTCCAATTAGTCATGCATCCTAAATTTCTGCAATGTTAAATTTTTAAAGAACATTCTGATTCTGCGATAAGAAATTTTTTCTTACAGTTTGGTTAGTGTTTTTTTTTTGAGTGTGCCTCTCTTCCCTCCCTCTTGACGGGACCTGACAAATTCTTAACCCTTCCCTCGCCCCCCCCCCCCCCCTTTTCTCTGCCCCCTGGCGATAAATAATGACCGGTCCCTAACTTTTCAGGGCCCAGGCGCGCGCTAGTGCAGTTCACACCATTTATTTCGCATGTACCGACGTCTGTATTCGAAAACGCAACAGACAGTGCGGCGCAGACACTTCCTTCCTTCCTACCATATTCCTTGTCAGAGATTTTTTTTTCTTCTTTTATTTTCCTCTGCAATTGTTTTATCGTTGTTTCCGCGCAGAACAGTGGGAGGTTCAGTTCACGGCGCGCACCTGCGAGCTCTTCGGCCTTTTTGCCTCACCTGGTCCGTTCGGGCGAAGGGGTAGGGAGGGGGAAGGGGTTCGGAGGGGGGGGGGGAGATGTGGGATTGAGGGGATAAGCTAGCCCCTACCAAGCGTGACGTCATTAATCCCGTGGGAGGAGTCGGGTTATCAAGCCTTGCTTTGTATTCGTTACATACGTTGTTAGTAAAAGGGGGGCAATTAAACAAGATATTTGCACCTGAAAAAAAAAAACCTGATCGCGTGTTATTATTTTTTGTTCACGCAAAAACCAGGAGCGTGTGAAGGTGATTCGCGAGTCTGGGCTGGCTGGCATCAAGTCGGAAAGAAGAAATAATAATAATAATAATAGCAAATAATGACAGAATTAAAATTGGGTTTTCACTACAGTCTCTTTTAGGTGCGTTACAAGCTCAAGTTTTTTAAAATTTGTTTGTTTTTTAGCTGCTAATTAAAAAAAAAGGTGGATGTATTAGGTTAGAGTGCATTTACACAACGACTCACCTTTGTATTCTCGCGCCTAGAATTTAATCGCGATGGCACAGGTGCCGTTGCCATGGTAACAATAATACCTCGAATAACTAAATCCGACATCGTTCGAGCCAATGCTTGCAGTCTTATGATCCGTGACAATAAGGTAGGGAAATCCTCCTGACGAAACAATTTTCGTAGGTCGCTTCTGAACTCGCATTATTTACTGTTTTCGTTGCAAGCCGGCAGAGCTAAAACCGCCGCCATGTTGGAATTTCTGATGATTTCTAGTTTCTAGCTACGAGAATTGCAAGGGTGATCCGTTGCGTGAACGCGCCCTTAGTATGCCATCATTGGTCATCATCAAACGTTTATTTCAAGACGTGACAAGAGGACCCTCCTTTCAGGTTTCGTTTTGGATAGTATCGCACGTTAATTTCTGGTGAGCTTTTCTGAATGATCACTGAGTTTGGATGTTGTGGACTGTGTCTGCTGTCAGTTTTTTTGTCTGGCACACGTTCGCAATGTTGTTCTGTTTTTGTTCAAATTTAGCCTATATACTACAACTGACAATGGAGCGTTGGAACAAGAAAAAAAAACCAGTTCAACGGTTCAACGATGAAATTCTGACTTCAAATGTTTTAGGGTTAAGGCCGAAGTTTAATGTAAAGCACTGGGCAGAAATCACAGTGGCGCAGCAAGGTACTGCACTGTGGAGTACTGGGCAGAAACCACAGTGGAGCAGCTAAATATTGCCCTGTGGAGCACTGGACAGAAGTTACAGTGCATTGATCAGCAAATTACTGCCCTGCAGAGCACTGGGCAGAAATCACAGTGGCACAGCAAAGAACTGCTGATAATCGAATGGCCATAGATTTCTACGAAGCCATGGACTAAAAAAATCGACTGGACAGCCAAACAAGAAATGCAGGACTGCCTTATTCAACCATCGAACATTCCGAACTGATGGACGAAATTGTATATAACAACTAATTACCAAGTAATTATTATTTCCTAATTGTTGAGTCTTAATGCTCCGAAGGAGTTAATGTTGATTAAATAGCAACGTTGCAAAGGAAGGAAACATTAATTCCATAAATTAAAGAAAAATAATTGTTTTTTTGCAGAGATTTGTTGTCTTTTTTTGTGCTGTGAGCTTTCAGGTAATATTTTAGCCTTAGACCACTGAGTCGCCACCGAAAATCTATTTAAAATAAGAAAATATATTATTGCCATCCTGACCTAGTTTTTGGGCATTTAGGCGACGTTACACGGAAACTACATCCTCCCCCCCCCCCCCCCTCATAAATAATAACTTAAAAAGCAGAATGAAAGGCTGCAACCCACACACCCCCTACCACCATATAAACGAATCATTAATTATTGAAACAAGAAAAAAGTATGTCAGGCATAGTACCAGGAAACGCATCCTGAAAAATATTGTTTTTACCATAAATTCTATATATTTTTTCTCTCACCAATTTATGTTGGAAATACTAACATTATGCTCTGTACGTTTTTAAGTTGTTGTTTTCTTTCTCTCACTAGTGTGCGAACTGCCAGCACGCTTCATCAACAAAAACGTCACAGAATAAGCAACAAGACTATTAAAAAAAAAAATTCGCTTCCCTCGCATGGCTACCACGACCAGAATTAATGACATGAACCCCACCCTACAGATTAAACCTCAACCTATTCGTGACAACACACTCTCCCCCTTGACGGAGCCTGAAATTCCGAAACGCCCCCAACCAACGCACCACCAACAGGTGAGATTTTACGCTGGCCTGCCTACGCAACAGGTGACAAAAATCCCTGGCAACGGCGTTCCTCGTTCAATGCAGGTGCTGCTGCACGTAGAGGAGAGAGACGGAGTACAGCGACGATCCGTTGCCATAACAACTCTCTTTCCCCACCATCCAAACGAATGGCCCGCCGCTAATGGCTACCCTCGTTTCCGGCGGTTCAGACGCTCATTAGAGCCGTTGTCAGCGGCTCGCTACACCCTCCCTCCCTCCGAACTCGTTCGTCCCCAGATGTTTGAAAACGCCCATTCCATGCTTGTACCGCAAATCCTCTAAACGACGCTCGCCACAACAACTACCGTCTTTGGTTGAATAATACTTTGGTATACAAGTGGGGGCCTGGCTAGTTGGGCGCCATAATTAGTGCACTCCGTCCAAGTTAATTTAGTCATGGCCATTCCTCATTTGGGTGTCTAATAATGTAGACTTGCAAAGACGAAACGGAAGTTTTGTCTTAATTGTTGGAAAAGCCGCACGGATTGCAAACTTTCTTGAACCAACTTGGTACGAGTTTTCAGTATGCTCACTGCGCAAGTTTGTGGTCGAGGTCAGATCTGAGCAGAGTAAACACGCGTTTTCGGCCAGTTAATTTCGTTATAAGTTTACTGCCCGTTTTCCAAGCAGCTGTAATTGGAAAAGTGAATGCATGAAAATCGTAATTGCAGTTTATTAACGGAGAAGAATTTCAAATGTGGTTTCGGGGGATTCCAACATTTCAAACATTAACTGCTCCCCGCATCCCGCACTCATGTCCCTAACCGCCTGTTTACAAACGACGCCAACATGGCGGATGCCAACTGATACGTAATGTAAGGAGTTTTTATTTTTAATCTTTTTTATTCTCTGAAGACAGTGTCGCCGTCTGCATCATAATTCACACCGAAACATAAGATTTTTACCGTTTTCGCCTGTGTTATTACGTCTCACTTCTTTCATTAACTTATCAAATTGCGGATTTCGGCCTTTGCGGACCCAACTCGCGAAAAAAAAATCCTAGACTTACTTCACACCAAAGATGAACGAGTTGTTTTTAGTATTGAAGTAGATGCCTACCCTGGTCTCAGTGACCACAGTATGGTCAACCTCAGGGTCAACTGTCCATCTTCCAGTGTTCATAATGTGAATACCAACTGGCCTATATAGATTTTGAACTCTCCTAGACCAAGGGTACACGGAGGTTTCTTACGTCGGTTTATATTAAGTCGACTTAACCTACGTCGATGTAGTGCTTAGAGCGCTTTAAGACAGTCCGTGTAACCACCTAAAACCACTTTCAAGTCGCTTTATCTCAAACCACTTCGTTACGTCGACGTAAGGAGTTGAAGCGCTTTGATAACCTACGTGTAACCACCTAAACCCCATTTTCTTCGTCGCCCTAAGGATTGCTTTCATTTGGTTGGTTGAAATGAGTGCGGGTAAACGTCACGAAGCTATGGCGGAACTTGTCACTTCTTTAAAACGAAGTCGAAAGCCAAGCTAGTTGAATGGGGACATGGGAACAAAGGGGTTTGGTTGATGGGGGGATTAGATAAACGTGATGCTACTATTGACATAGCGGGAACCAACGTGTACCCGTTATCGTTTTAACTCACTCCAACTTGAATGTTCGTGTCACCACCTCTCTCCTAAAGCGTGGCGAGTTCAAGTCGACGCAAGGTAAAGCAAAGTAAGAAACCTCCGTGTACCTCGGTCTTAGATACCATCGTGGCGGTGTGAATTGGAATGAAGCTCTTTCGACATCTGACGCAGTTTATGATGCCTGGGTTCGTTTTCTCGACATTATCCATCACCATGTCAAAGCCAGTAGTGTTGAGAATCACACTGCTCAGTGTTTTAATCAACCTTTTGCCATTAAGAAACTTGCCCCATGGCACCATTACAAGAGCAATAAAACCAACTCAAATTTAACTGTGTACAACATTTGTCGGCTGGAATATTCTTCTTCCTGAAAGGAAGTCCAATGCAATCTAGAGCGCGTTGTTCTATCCGATGGTAGCTTAGCTTCGCTTTTTCGATTCTTTCCGGTGTAAAGATCAAAACTTCGACATCTATCCCACCCATAAGAGTTGTCAACGACTTTATTACGGAACTCAAGCCAAAGCAAATTGGTACAAGGCTGCTTCTGAAGCAAATAGCATTGTTGATGATAACATTATTGCTTCCGCAAATTTGGATTGTGTACTTGGCAAGGAACTTTACACTGATGTCCACTTCAGCCCATCAATTATGCTTTCAGCTCTTACTGAGCTCAATATAGTTACTCTATGGGACCAGAGGGTTTCTTTGCATAATTTTACAAGGAAATTCGTCTCCAAATATGCACCCACTGGCCCATGTAAACGCCCCATGTAAACGCATGGAACAAATCATTCGAGTTCAGATTTTAAGTTACACTAACATCCATCATCTAATTGGATGACCAGTTTGGTTTTCTGTCGGAGGGATCCTCAACTCGCCAACTTCTGTTGGCTTTGGACAGGTGGACTGAAGCATCAGATATAGGATTACCTTCTGGTGAACTTCTTTTTGATTTAAACAAATCCTTTGAATCTGAAGTTCATGAAAAAACTTCTTTTCAAGCTTAAATTGTTCGGTTTCGATGGGAAACTTCTTGCTTGAATTGGTGATTGTATTACAGGTCGCACGCATGTTGTCCACTTCATGCGTTAGTGGTGTCCCACAGGGCTCTGTGCTTGGGCCTTTTCTTTTCGTCATCTTTCTGAATGATCTACCTGGTAATGTTTGTAAGTGTGATCCACCCAAAACCAAAACTGGTAGAAAACCCCACCAAGTTTCCAAAAACGATCGGCCTTTAAAGGTAGTGATATCATTCAACCAGGGAGAGGCCGCCAAGGTCAATCCTATTAGCCAAGTTAATCGCACCGACTAACGGTTTGAAAGTTAAATGAAAACTTGAAGATTGCTACTAGCTGTAGCAATCTTCAAGTTTTCATTTAACGTCCAAAGTATTATTCGGTGCGATTAAGTTGGCTAATAGGACTATCTTGGCGGCCTTTCCCTGGTTGAATGATATCACTACCTTCAAAGGCCGATCGTTTCTGGAAACTTGGTGGGTTTTTCTACCAGTTTTGGTTTTGGGTGGATATCACAACTTTTATAGGACTGTGACGTACATAAGGTTACACTGTCTTATTTTCATCTGTACCTTTTTTCTAGAGGAAATTTATGTCTATAAATTTTCACATTTATAATTTTCAAATGTACCATTGCCAACTAGCCATTAGAGTAGCCAAATTGCAGCGGCTTAGTTTATTGTATGACCATTCTTCACATGCTTAAGTTGCTTCAATCCCATTTTTGCACACACTGGCTAACAATCGCTGATTTCGTTCACTTCACTCACTTAATCAGCGCATCCCCTTCAGTGGTTTTGTTTATCCCTGCACCTTCCTCTCAGCTGCAAATGTAAAAGTTTCCATATCGGCGATGGTAATCCAATGTACATTTATGCTTGGATGGGGTCCCGCTGCCTTCTTTGATGCCCGTCTTAAATCCACCACCCTCTGAGGTCCTCATGGCAAATGCTATTCATGTCTTGCTGTTGTTCAGTGAGCATTCACCTCGGATTG
>JAHWFP010080758.1:0-21533 GCA_023313725.1 Lithobius niger
CCAAGTGTGCCCATCATCTATGGAACGGTACCAGATAGAGACAAACGGCTTTCAGCGTCAAACGGATTCAGCGTCAAAAATTAGTTAAAAGGGATAAAAAAAACATGAAGTGGAAGTGGCCCACAAATGACCGGAAGTGATCGAGTAAGCCCATCGTCTATGGAACACTACCTGATAAACACAAACTGTTTTCACCTTCAGTTTGGATTCAGCGTCCAAAAATTAAAAGTAATAATAAAAAAAAAACAACGAAAGTATGAAGTGGAGATGGCCAGAAAGTGGAAGAAGTGTACAGAAAACTGGTTGTGACTAGGTTGTTGCTGCAGTAAATTGTTTAACTCTCGTTAATAAGAAAAAGAACACTGGAAACTAGTTGCGTTTACATCATTTGTACAATAAACAGAAACAAATTTGAGATTTTTACCAATTTCGATACTACTTCTTGTTGATGAATCCCGTTGTTAGCAAAGTGTGTTCACCAACTACAGTTAGGGAAAATTATCTGAAGTAATTTTCCTCTAGGGCGAGTTTAATTCAGGATTTCAATGTTGAAATTATACCACTCCAGCAAGGTTACACTGATGACTACGTCATTTGTGAAATCTGCCAAGCCCGAAATCCACATGACGTCACATTGTAATGACCCATTGTCACTTCAAAATTAATATTCATTGTTAGTTGAGATGATGGTATTTTTAATCATTTCATTCCTCCATGAAACCTCCAACGTCCTACATCCAAAGGTAATTTCGGCAATCTTAATTAGAAATTTTTCCCTTTTTGTCCCGTTTCCCCAAATTTAAACTCAACCCAGACCAATCCCGTTGTCAGTGTTCTACTACAACCCCATAATACCAACCCTAACCGAACCACAGACCAAAATCCGCCATCATTTGAGCTAACCCGGAGTAAGCCTAACTATTTGTTGCTTTCTATTTTAGGCCCGAAGATAAGGCATGAGTCGCCCCCATCAATCACGCGAGCTAGAGCTTAACATCGCTCAATTTGATTATTAAAACGCCACCAAAACTGAACAACGACTTTCAGCCTTATTTCATCAGTTTGGTTTCTGATTTAGAATAACCCCAACCTTTAACTTGACCCAATGTTTTATGTCCACCTTGTCCCTTAACTGTGGATAGATTTGGAGGAGAGGTAGTACGAACTAATAATCCCAACATTACTTTCTCCTTAGCATGTTGATAACAGACAATTTCTTTACTCCAAACTCTCCTACCTTGCCCCACAACTTCGTCTGGGCTTTAGCTTTGTAGATCTTTAGCTGTTTTGAGTATTGTTGGCCTGTATGGTGCAAATAACCTATGTGTTGATGAGCCCTTTATTTCATATCTTGCCGTCGTATGCTTTTTTTTTATGCTTTTTTCATCACAGCCGATTGGTGTTATTTAAAGTGAGGTTAGAGCTTATATTAACCCAAAAAAAACAACCTGCGGTAGCGGTTATGGACGTATGGACTAGAGAATATTTCGCTTAAGATGTCAGTAAAAATTCCGGTTAGATTACAGTGGCGTAAATAATAATTTTTCCTGGTGGGGGGGGGGGGGGGGGAGGAATTGTACTATCCCCTCCCCCTCCGCCCCACACCCCCTTTACGCCCCCTGCTAGAAAACGTATGACCATTTTATTTTTATTGTGCGATTATTTTTCTTCTTTTACGTAATGCATAGCTGCATAAAAAAAAGTATTGAATTCGATAGATTTTTCCAAGGATTTTTACGCTCCCACAAATAAACAATAAATTGTGTGAGGGGTTCAAGTTCTTATGAAACTGAAACCGCACCCAGTACCAAGTCCACGCTCAGCACTTGTAGTAGTATATATATAGGCCTACATCAAGTTGTTTCATTGCTTTAAAAGTCTTGGAAGTTGGAGAGAAAAAGACGTGGCGATGTTTCAAAGCAGCCAAGAAACCTCCTGCCGACAGAGAAAGAGGGCGGTAGTTGGGTGCGATCGATAACTCGTCCGGCCGGTTCTGTTCGGTGGCGCCCTCTGACGACGTAAACGAGAAACTGTTAGTTGGTGGGTTTGACGCTGGCGGCGCTGCCGTCGCTTTACGGCGGGTGTTTTAAAACGACTGTGAACCATTTGAGCAATTTTGCCCGATGATAATCGAAGTTTGACGTAATTGGTGGTGGAGGCTGACGTATTTTTTGTAGGGAAGAGGAAGGGAGTTTGCAAAAATGACGGGACGGTGATCGGAATTGCAACGAACGTTGTAGATCCAATCGTCTTAATATAAAACACATTACAGTATTAAAATTTGGCTTTCCCATGACCGCCTGTTCACGTCCAGACAACACGTGCTTTGCACATATGAACGCTCGCGTCAGTGCTTTATTTTTTCAGCAGAACGTAATTAGTAAAACAAAGGCATAAAATATAACATTTCGAAACTGGAAGAATTGCTGAAAATTGGCTTATTTCAAACATGTCAAAGGCCTACAATTCCTGGAAATGAATTGATTTCTGTGGCTCCGAGGGACATAACAGCACACTTTCCCTCTCCTTACACCCCTAATTTGAATTTCTGGGACCCTATTTTGAATTCCAATTTCCTTTTCCTCCTTCCCCCCCCCCTCCCCTAAAAAAGACCACAGCAGCCTTTCCGTGATTGAGTAATATCAATTCTTTCAAAGGACGACCCTTTTTCGAAACTTGGTGGCTTCCCTTACACCTGTTTTGGTTTTGGGTGGATATTAATAAACCACCTAATACCTATTGAGCCTCAATCCCCCCTCCCCAATTGGTATTTGCTTTTGACGACATACTTGGGTTAAAGGGGTTTGCTTTATTACAAACCTGTATTTTTAAAATAAATGCAGATGCAAACCTATTTACGTTGCCTTTTGGAGTTAAATGTCAGACTGACTGAGCGGGGGAATCGAACCCACGACCTTTGAAACCAAAGGCCGAAGACCTGCCGCTAAGCCATACTGACACGGCCTAAAAGGAAACGTCCATAGAGCAGCGTCAAGTGACGTCATATTGGCCACGAGACACCATTTGGAGGTAACAGCTACAAGGTGCACTAGATTAAAATGTAAGGGGGAAAAAGGCAATTCTAGTCAAGACAGTGCTTTGAGAGCGGGTTTCTCAGGCTTAAAAAAACGTTGTTTTCTCCAACGACAAAAATCGCGCGTTACAGGTTTGAGAAATCCAGTCTAATGGCATTGGCTTCAGTAAGACGACCTTCTTTTCTCCCTCCAGTGCCCCTTGCAGCTAACCCAGTTACTGGCTCCACTATAGAGTTATGCACAATAATACTACGTTGTGTCACTGCCCTATTGACAGCGTTTAACACGCACACATATACGTACAAACATAGATATTTATAAACATTTACATATAAACATACATGTTTAGGATGAGTCATTGCTGCCGTCACGTCCACACAAGCTTCTGGAATGATCTGTTGCGTTTGCTTTATACTGGATGGCCCAAACTAACGCAAACAGTATCGAGTTTGATGAGTTTCTTTGTAGGATGGTTTTGTATGGTACCGGCAGCATAACAATGCCAGTGGAACAGTGCTTGAGGATCAGTTCAGCTGCCACACTGTTTCACAGTGGGTCAGCCCGGTTCATAAGCCGACCTAGCTAGCTCACATTATGTGAAAAAGAAAAAAAAGAAAACTAGTGTCGTCACCACTTGAGTGATGTTGTAAGCATGAAATTATTAATCAATCTCGGTTAGCCTTGCTGTTAATTCAGCGACATTGGTTCGTTCGAGCGACTAGTTAAGAAAGTGGAATATCGTCTGCATTTCTCTAAATGCTCGAAACGGGAGTAAGGAAATTAACCCAGCTTTGACACGTATTTATTTCCAGTAGGAATTCAAATTCAATTGAAAAAGTGGGTGCTCTGAAATTCGTTCACTTATTAGCATATTGTACCACGTGGGGTGCGTTCGAAAATTAACCCGGTTGTATCAAGCAAAAGTAACTGGAGATGTTTGCGTCACGTCACGATTTAACCCAAAAACGTCAATAGAAATTCGTCATCGTTTCGACTCTCATTCACGTATCAGTAATAGACTACAAGGTGGTATTACTTGGAGCGCAACACTACTTTCTGTTAAGATACGTTGAAGCTTTATTCACGATTTTCTGAAGCTTAATTTGTAGAATCTAGACATGCGCTAGTGTCGCGCCAAGTTAAGGTAAAAACGTCAGATCAATTCAATTGTCGAGGAGGTAAACCATTGTATTGCGACGTCATGGCGTAAGTGTTTAAGGGTGCGTTTACGCAACGAGACCTTCCCGCTCGCCGAACGCTATATGCTAGTCAACCGTTAATTATTTACGATTACTTTCCAGTTTCTACTAAATGAATGCGGTAATACACAGACAATAAAATGCATTATAAATAGCAACACGTATAAAGAACAAACTGCAACAGTAATTTTAAACATTGCCACAACATTCGAAATCGCCGACTTAATTATCAACACTACCACCAATGGGAAAATTCCACCAGTCCAACAAGAACCACCAAACGTTCCCTCTTTAATTTTCGGTGAAGAATTCGGGCCGTTCTTCATTAGAACAGTACGCAGCGAAGCACAAATTCAAAAACGAACGAACGGGCACTTTAACAAGGCACTTTATTGAGGGCACTTTTTCTCCGTAAAGGACGCGTTCCCACACTCCAATGTTGAGGTTTTCTTCGTTACTGACCCAAGACACCTGATTCCAACGATTTGCAAAGATTTCTATTGCGTGGAGAATTTTCACCAGTAGGCTGGAATCAGTAAGCTTGTTACAGTTGAAAGACGGCCTACTAGTGAGGCTCTTTTTTACATCTGACAACAAATGAATCTTATCTACTTGGCGGTTACACACTAGCGTGTGTCTAGAAACACCGAATCGCAACAGAAGCTCGCCCGTGTGACTCAGTGAATTAATGCAAATAAATGCAAAGCCCCTCTCTGACCTTGTTTCTACCTCGTTGCTGATAGTCCATTCATTTGCAGTTTTAGCCCCCCGTCCCCCAAGTTACCCTCATGAACATGGTTAGTTGGGTCGCGTGGGTTTATCGCGTGCGGCGTGATTTGAATGTTATATGTACAGGCAACCGTCTAAGATTAAGCCAGATCTGGGGATTATGACGCCACACCTCACACCATCTGCGTGTTTTAGTCAATTCAGCAAGGAGATTCTTGTAACCCGAGTAATTTTTGAACGCACCAATAGATATCTGGAAGGTGCACATGGATATCTAATAATAATAATAATAATAATAATAATAATAATAGTTTATTACCAAATAACGGCTTTAAGTTCACTCAGAAACTTGTGAAGAGCCGATACATATCAAATTTACAATTACTATCCATAAAAAATCAATTACAATGTACACACAAAAAACAAACAAAAAAAAGACAAATACCTTATTACATCATATGTTAAAAGTCAATATAAAAATTAAAAAAAAAAAAAAATTAAAAATCGCTTCAAAAACAAAACAGAAACCACACTGGTATATATAAAAAATATGGTAACTGCAAAACATTAAAAAAGAACTAAGAATACTAATAATAATAATTAAACTAGCACACAGCTTGAATATAAAGCAAAATAATGTAACAATCACTTACCCAATTGCCATCCTTAATTTCACATACATTTAATTGTTTAAAAAATATCTTTTTATCTCTTTTCTAATTTTATTCTTACTACCAAGTTTAAGCAGGTCAATGGGTAACTTATTAAATAGAGTTAATAAGAAGCAGGACATGGATATCTAGAAGGTGCACATGGATAGATAGAAGGTAGACATGGATATCAAGAAGGTGCACATGGATATCTAGAAGGTGGACATGGGTACGGTTTCCTCCAGGAAATACTAAGTGAAATAAAGCGTATGTTTAAGATTAAATTATTAGAAAGTGACCTGAACTAAACTTTATCAACCTTATAATACTAAATTTAACCTTGTAGGTAATGTACGGTACTAGATGTTGCGCGAATGAAAAAAATAATGGTAGATGAACCACATGCCCCTAAAAAAACAAGACGAACTGTCGGTGGATAAGTACGGAGAAAAAAAAATAGAAATTAATTGATGAAAGAGAAAGAAATGAACGTGAGGTTTCCTGCTCATTTTTTTCCTCTCTTATTTTTTTTTTATTTCCCGAGTTGATGTTCTCATTTTTCATTGGGTTCCAAGCCATTAGTAGCGCTGTTGTACCGTGAAGAAGTTCTTTCCAGTGGAGCGATGGGGTTGAACCATTAAAAATAAAAAGATATTAAAAAAAAGGGGTTGCCTTAAAGTTGATTTTAAACAGAAACTTTCTTCTCTTCCCGATCGCTGACGAGTTCAATTTAATTAAGACGCCCCGCCAATGCGAACAATCTTGCGCCACCTAGCTCAGTCTTAATGCAAATGTCGATTACTTTAAATTGAAAGCTGGAAGATTCTTTCAAATCATTTGTTGGGCTGCTATCACTTTTAATCATTATTTTGATCTTCTAACGGGATTCTGTGCTGTTGTTCACAGCCCTGTTGGAAATTTCCCCGCAAACATCATTTTGGAAAGAAAGGTTACGTTCTTCCTTCTACATGACTTCAAACCCCCCCCCCCTTCCCTCCCTTACGAGAATTAAACATTATCTTTGTGCAAAACTTCATTACGCTTCCTGTTTTGTTTTTAAAATCTACGAATGAGATCGTACAAATCAAGACGACTACACTTCTAAGAACTACTTTCAAAGGTACATTCTTCCCAATGCCATTTTTATCGATCCTCCACATCAAGTACGGCCCCTATTTACTTACCGTTAGTCAGTCCCTTGCTAAAAATCCGTTTTAAAATGTGGCGTCTACGAAATTTTCTGTTGAATATTGGGTACTAATTTAATAGCATCGTGCATTATATGATCCTTTGCGTGCTTACAGTAACCATGACGTTTCATCTGTGTGTGTGCATTTTTAATCGTTTGCTAATAATTACCATGAGATCAAAAATATGAGAAACTAATGCGGTAAAAATTAAAATTATTTATGCCAACAGATCGCCGAAGAAAAATTATAAGATACTAGCCTAAAAAATTTAAAAGTGTGATGTTAAAATAACGAAACTCCTTCCGACGACACAATTTTTGTGTTCGTACTGTTTCGTCTGCTACGCCCAAGGCCAACTGAGATAATAGGTGCGTTTCTTGCTCCGACGAATGCAGCTACTACCATAGTTGGCCTTGTATTACTACGCCCAGTCTCGGAAACGGTACGATGGTAACATGCGCGGATGGCGGAGGCCAAAAATGCCTCTTGTTTTTTAGAAAGAGATTAAGTGGACTTTAAGCAAAAGGAATGGATTTCAGTTTCGTATCTTCCTGTTTCTATGGCAAAGTTTCAAGTTTCGGTCCCAGTCAGTGTAGTCATCTTTTCTTTTTTTCCCTGATAAGTTTATCTTGTATTAACAAGCCAACAGCGAAACTCGAACTCTATAAATAACGTAGTTTAATCCAACTTTTATGCACTTACGTTACGTCAGAATGGCATGAACCGGGTTTCGAACTGGCAACCCAATTCCTCCCCGGATCAGTGACATAGCACCTTTTTCGATATACCCATTCGTCCACTGACATCTCTATAAAGGCGTCATGTTTCTCGGTGGTTTGGGGATTGATATGGTTTCCAGTTCGAATCCGGGTCAGGCCACTCCAACGAAACGAAACGTAAGTGCGTAAAGGTGACTTACTATACTACGTTGATTTCTCGTCTTTAATGCAGTCTTTAATGCAGGCTGTTTGCTTCATAAACCCTTAACCTTCTGGTGTATTCTTTAATAACATATTTGCGTCTTCATTTTCAGCACCTTTTTTTCTATATAATAGCTGCTTCTCATTTTCAAAGGGATTGTGGAGGGATAGGTGTCTCCCGCCCCCCTCCCACCCCTCACCCCAAATGCACTGCACACGAATTTGACACTCTTTGCACACCATCCTTCATCACAAACGATAATTACCGTTTGTTGCTTTAATCTTTTTTTTTAACCGCTTTATAATTAATGTTTGAAGTGTCGTCTCTGGTTTCAGTTGCTGATGTTGTGTCACGTGATTTTGGCGCAGGTTCTGGCCTGAACAAGGCCTGCACCCTCCCCCTGTCCCACTCCAAATCTGGCCTCCACGTCAGTTCTGCAAGTATCCTATCCTCCCACGAACATAGCATAACTCAACAGACGTCAGTGGACAGCACCGATTCCCGCCTCTGCTACCTGACATCTTCCGAGGTAGGACACAATTTCCGTTTTTTTTTTTCTACCGCCTCTTTTCTTTTCCCCACCGTCATTAATATTTCCAGGATTTCTAATATCAATTTTATCAAAAATGGAAAATGAAGAAATGCTGTGAAGATATCTAGGATTGCCATCGGAAGTTACGAATTTTGCCAAGAGAGGGCGTTGGGTCAACTTGCGTTAAGATGTAGGAAAGGTGCACCAATGGCAACCTGGGTGAACTAATCGAACATGCACTGTTATGTTTAAAAGCTGAAGAGAAAAGAATCCGCCAGGCAGCAATTACGATAGCACACAGTTGATCTTCAAGTTTCTTCTTTCTTTTGGATTAAATTGGCCGCCAGTGAAGCTCGTAGAACTTGTCTAACTTGTCAAACTCGTCAAACTTGTCCCTTTTGGATTAAAACGAATCAAAGCTTGGAGTAATACTATAGAGCAGCGTCATGTGACGTCATATTGGCTACAAGAGAGATAGCTGCAAGGGGCACTAGATTAAAATGAAGGGTTAAACGACGGCACTTCTAGTCAAGACAGTACTTTTAAAGCGGATTTCATAGGCTTAAAAAAAAACCGTTGTTTTCTCCAATCCCTTATGCTGCTAGGTTGTAAATGGAAAAGATTCCACTGGCTTAAAAATGTCAACAACTGTCAACAAATCGACAAAAATCCAGTTTTATAGGCCTAAGAAATCCGCTCAAACAGCATTGGCTTCAGTAAGACGGCCCTTCTTTTCCCCCTCCAGTGACCCTTGCAGCTAACCCTGTTACTGGCTCCACCATAGAGTTATATACAATAATGCTATGTTGTGTCACTGCCCTATAGATTAGAAATTTAACTCGGTGTCACATTTCACCTCTTCAAAGCATATGTGGGGCCTTTGTGGTAGTTGCGGCTACTAACGCCTCCGCTACTGCTTTGCGTGCGAAGCAGCAAGATGGCAAAGCAATATGAGTGGATCTGGGATTGGGGAGGAGAATTTGTTACTGTGACCCCTTCTGAAACGGCTTAGATTCATTCCTATTAGTTCGGTCTAAGTTTATAGAGGGCACCATCAGGTTTACGTGGGAATTTCTACCCAGTTTTCAGCCTAAAATTAAACTAAACTAAACTAGCTTATATTTAATTATTATTTAGTTTAGCTTAGTTGTAATTCAATTTACTTTATATTTGGGTTGAAAAATGAGCAAAAATTACCAGATGGAACGCATGGCGCCCTCTGAAAACTCTGACGGAACTAATAGGAATGAATGTAATACGTTTCAATAGGGACTAATAGCGCTACAAATTCTCCTTCCCAACCGTACAAATTCTTGGCGGTATTAGTAGCCGCAACTACCGCCATGGTCCCGTGTAGGCTTGGACAAGGTAAGAAGCGGCATCTAGTTAAATTTCTAAACTTTGGTAAGACCTCACTTCATTACCCAGGCCCATAGCTAGAATTTAATGTTAACCATAGCACAGCCGGGACACCGGAGCCTGAAAACGGTGCGATTCATACTTGAAAAAATGTGTAAAGAGGCGGGGGACGAATCGTAAACAAACCAAAAAAAATCACTTCACCAATTCTGCCATTCCTTCTTTATCGGCCAGTTCCCAAAAAAATTTATTGATATTCTGCTCTGTCTACACAACCATGATTTTAAAACTTACATCATGCTAATATGCGGTCCAATCATGCAGCACTTTATTTATTAATAACCATTCATTGCAAAAAGTTCCGGATTGAGTTAAAAAAGAAAAAGCATTACCATTTCTAAACCTTTGCCATGTGCTGCAAAGCGTCGCGTCGTCAGTTGGTGGTTTTGCCTTGATCTGTTCGTTGCAGGTCGCGGGACTTTGGCTGCGTTAGTGTGTTTATTTAAGACGAACGTGCATGTGCGCTTTGCACTTTCTTAAATAAACACGCTAACGCAGCCAAAGTCCCATGACCTTCAATCACCAAATGAAAGGTTTAGAAATGGTAATGTGTTTTCTTTTTTCACTCAAACTGGAACTTTTTGCGATGCAAGGTGATCAATAAATAATTCTTTTTAAACAGGAAGATGTAAAATAAGTGCTCACTGTAATTAAAACCAATGCACAGCACAGTTCGTATGCTGTCGAGTTATCAAGACCCACTGCGATCATGCATTCGGAAAGTTCAAGTAAGTCCCTTCATAGCACGTGCATTACCATTGAATTCAATGGACGCGATGTGACATTTGGATGTATTTCGACATTTACATTCTAAGGAAATTTCATTTTGTCGTTGGCAGTAAGGCTTCATGTCGTAAGTCACAATCTTGGCAAGCCAACTATTTTGAGCATACTCGAAAACTTTAGCCAGTACTGAATCTTGAATGGTATGTTTTTTCTAAATTGCTGCTAAGGACTGGGAGTTATGTAACTTTCCTCACATGCACTACTGCAACCGCATCAATTTTACTAAGTGGCGACTTATACTCCAATGGCATAGGAGACAGGCTGTCAGCTGTTAGGTTTAATTTGCCAGGTTGGATAACAACCATACGCGTTCAAACAACAGTGCTCATCGCTGCATACGTGATGCAGCATTACTGGTATTGCCACCTTTGAACCAAAAATTCACACATTAGGAAAGAAAATCCACATCAAAGCCTTTTGGTACGCTTGGAGTACAAGTCAATGTCCTTGAAGGTGCTGATGAAAGCGTTTAATGCCAAATACCACTGCCAGAGCCTCACAGTCGAACTGGGCATAGCCCAAATCTGCCTTATTCAAGCTGTGTAGCGCAAATGCAATTGGTCGATCCTCCCCATTTGGAAGATCATCCATTCACTGCACCTATCCCTATCTGGTGGTGTGTAACAAATTAGCTAAAGTGGTACCTTAGAGTGGGACCTTAGAGTGGTAATGAACCAAAGCTTTAGAGCTAAGAATTCCCAGTTTAGCTTTTTCAACAGCCTTTGGTATGCTTTGGGACTTAGAAGTTCGTTCAAAGGGGCCAGTATCGCTGCCAAATGAAGGACAAATTTTGATTACTTGGGGGTACGTTGCCACTCAAATGAACCTTTGCAGGTATTTATTGTCAATATTGACCTACAATTTTCGTTTCATCCCATCTGCAAAAATACGTCAGAGAGGTCAGTGTGTAAAAACTTGTCACAGCTGGCTAGCTCACTAAACAAATTCTAAGCACGAGCTACGGGAACGTATTCCACAACAATCTTCGTGTTGATGGTGGCGGAGTCGCCAACAATCCGAATGTCTCCATTTGGCTTGTGGATTAACATCATTGGAGTTGCCCGGGAGCTGCAATCAAGCGGTTTGAGAATGTCGTTCCGTATGAAGTGGTTAATTTCATTTTCAAAATTCATGAAGGCTAGACCTGTTCTCCCATAGCTAGGGGAACAGGTCTGGCCTTGCATTGCATCTTACTTCAATCGAACGTCCACCTTGAAACCCGTGACGGTTCCCCATCTCTCTTTAAAAGGTTCAGGGAAACCCTCATATATTTCATCATCTACTTTATCATCTTCATACAACTGACTCCAGTTGAGTTTAAACTTCGGAATCCAGCCCTTGCCAATAGTGCAGGCTGGCTGTTGGGTGCAACTAAAGTCAATGGTTAAATACACTACCCCAATGGTTTAGCTACTTTTCCCAACTGTAATTTCAAGATAATTTACCTTGCCGAAAATGTTTCTTATACCGAAAAATGGGGATTATCGTTGCATCGCAGTATCAATTTCAAAAGTTGATAAGCTTCCATTTAACCAACACGTGAAGTCCTTTTTTTATATTTTTTCAGAGTTACCAATAGTACATTACATCTTGGAAACAGTTTTAGCACCTGAACTACTGCTTGGTTCTGACACTTGACTATCCTGCTCCTCATCAACAAAATGGACTCTTGCCATATTTATGGTTTTTAGCTTTATATTCAGATTTAGGCTTAAGCCTATTACTGGCAACAGGTGGCTTACTAGTCGAGCTAGATTTACTCGCCTCACAGACTACTTTCAGGTGCCTTTTGGCACGACAAATTTTGCAGGAATAGTCTTTACACGTGCAGACCAGTCTGATGGACCCAGATTTTCCACATCAGTGACTTACGACTGAATTACCTATTTGTTTTAAATGACTTAGTTGACAAGTCAATTATAGTTACTAGCAGTAGCATGGCTTTTAAATTGAGCTACTTCAGTATGTGTATCCTCAAAAGCTGATGCGATTTCACAGACGTTTGTCAAGTTCACAGACATTAAATGTTTCTGAGTTTCATCACACCTTAGCCCAGCAACAAAGTGGTCACATAGTGCCCGAGTTAAAAATATGTCATAATCCATCCATTTAGATAAGTGCTTCTATTCGCCTATATATGCAGCTACAGACCTGCCAGGCTGTTGGCTATGCCTAGAATATATTGCTCTCTGGACAACCTTAAGGAAACAACTTACAAAATTTCACGTGAAATGTGTTCCAATACACATTTGCATATTTCACGTAGTTGAATTGCTTAAGTAAATAGAAAGCAGAGTAATTCATAAATGCTTTACATTCAATTTAGAATTTTTCAATAATCGTTAAACCTATTTAAGACCTATTTAATATGCATTAAATACAGTGAGCCTTTGTATGCGACATGAAACCGGTAGCTTGAAATACCTAAATAACGGGATTAACATAGGCCAATCTTTCAAAGTACGGTGCACAAAATGCTGAATAATTGCTGAAGAACGGTATCAAATGCATAAGCCTCATAACCCGAAATGTTGTCTGCCCTTTCGATATTTAAACCAGCCGAACTGTGCACAAATTCTTAAAGCTGTCGAACGGCAAATTACAAATATTTCATTTCAAATTGCAGCTCCAACTATGCACTAACGGAGATTTCGAGAACCAAAAATTGAATAGAGAGTACGGTACCTCAGTTACTTATGGAGAAAGTAACGGTCACTACTTCCCCGGCGAGAGTTAATGTTTTGCAAACCTGAGAAAGCCAGTTGTGGTTCGTGGCCAACGAGAGAATACCTTGCAGTTTAACCAAGCCCTTTTCACCCTCTACAAATGCTTGTTGTGGTAGGGAAGACATTTGCGCGATCACACATACAAATTGTCCACTGTACATACTTCCAGTCAAATTGAAACTGAAGGCTGAAACCAAGATTTTGACAATGTGAAGTGACAGTATTTAAAGTGAAATTTATTTTGGAAAGGAATATACTATTCAAATATCGTACTTCCGTGTAAGCAAACAAGTAATAATTATATTTGTATGTACGTTGCATGCTTATCCAGAGGGCGAAATGCTAGCAAGGCCGCTGGATCAAGAGTTCTACCTCTGATCGTCTCCTACTGGCCGGAGCTGGTCACCTGGCTCATGTAGTCCGCTTTCGACACTCTGGTGGCTAATTTAAGAACCTTAATAACCGTTAGATGTGGACAGAGCTGCAGTCCTGCTGTTTGAATGGGAAGTGTAGCGAGGGAATCGTTCCGAACGAGAGTTGTTAATCCAAGGTTTAACTTGCAGGCGAATACAGTCAAATCCCTCTCGATGGTGGAAAATGTTACAAACTTTGCATTTTAAAAGTTAGTCCCATCTTTGTCACCACTGCAAGGTTTTGAGCTAGACTAAAAGCTAGTATCAAACATTGCTACAGCCTGTAAAAGGAGTGAAAGGAGAGACCAAACTGAACAACATAGTGTAGATAATTGGCAGCCATGACAGTCAATCCCTTTATTTGCTAGGGAGGAAGCACGTGACCCTTACCATAGACATATATGTATTATAGGTGCTTAGCACATCCTATGTACAGGTATTATTTACAAGGCTAACATTTGCAATATATATGCCTACTCAAATCACTACACAAACAGCGCATAATGTTCAGCCTGATCATTCAAGTATAGACCTAGTCTTAGTCACAAAAATAAAGGACTCCTATACAAACAACTACACAAACAATAAATGTTATGTGGAACTGCTCTTCCAGAGGCATACTGGCCATACAGGAAAACGGAAAGTTTCCCATGGGGCCTATGCCTGTCGGGGGCGTATTGAAATTTTTTCATTGAAGACTTATTTCTATGAAATGCCACAAGAGAGGGGCCTACGTTAACCATTTCCCGGACCTAAATACCCGCCCCTCCCCCCACCCACCACCGTACCCTGTGACGTACTCCCTTCCTTGTGGAAAAATATATTCTAGATATATAAAATTAACTCTAGCCTCTGTTTAACAATATACAAGTGTATATTGACTGAACTGATCTTAATATGGTGATTGTAAACATGGATATGCTTGAAGATAAGACATAATTAACTACTCGTCCATTGAAAACAATCTTAATAAATTATTATTATTATTATTATTATTGATGCAGGCAAATACTCAGCAAAAGCTAGGAGCTTGTTGCTGGAGAACACAAAGAACAAATCAAGGCTAATACTAACACAATGCTATCAAGGCGACTCTTGAAGGTGTGTTTACTGTGTTTCAGTTTGTGAAAATGCGTGCAGCAAATCCGCTACAGTCATTGATGGCAGCCACAGGGGAAAAAAATTGTCTGACCACTAAACGCACAGAGGGTTTTCTGAATTTGAAAGGTTGTCCTCTGGTCCTTAATTCCGTCCATCGATGAAAATGATTTTCTTCTTTGCCCCTGGAAAATAGCTAAAAGTCACGACAAGGGCTCCACGTTCCCTGCGGTTAGCCAAAGTGGTTAAGTTGAGCCTTTGCAGTGTTCTGGGTAGCTAAGTGCGTTGTTCTCGGTGTTCTTGGTGATTTTTGGTCGCTCCCTGTGGCTGCCAGCAGTTTTATACCTAAAATAGATTCGCCCTCACGACATGACAATAAATGACAATAAATAACTAGCTCATGTATGATCATATATTTACTAAACTTCATGACATGTGAAATAATGGTGCTTGTAATTGAAAAACAACTTGCAAATGCGTGTTAAAACTGATACTATTGAAATAATTAAGGAACAGTGTGTTCTTAATGATGTTGAAATAATTAGCAAAATCAAGACTAGGAATGTATTGAACAATGTAGTAATGAGCAACGAGCAATGTGTAATAAAATAAAAGCCCAATTTACCGACATCTACAAACGAAATTAAAGTAAAAAAACACGTTTCTATTAAAGCAAAAAAAACCTTGAACAACAGATGAGCTTTTAAATCTCATAAATAACAAATATGAACTATGGAGTAAAATAAAATCAACACTAATGCCACTAAAACTGCTGTGTGATGAATAATAAAAGTGGAATTTGATCCACAAAAAATAAATTCCAATAACTATAAATGTTATTCCAATATTTTGATTCACCAAGTACAGATACCAAAATTCAATGGGATAATATTAATAAAATTACGGGGGAAAACAGCACCAAAAATATAGATATTGACATTTTACGCAGCTTCAATACGGAAACAGCTGAAACTTTGTGTCAAAAAATTAATAATAACTTTGTGATTGTTGCACCAAACCTAAGGAGAAAATTTTCTGGAACTGAAAAAAATTAACTGCGCCTGTACTAAACACGGGTAAGATTTAAAAAGTTGTCAAAACTGTAGTTTTACGACATAGTAGGCCAAGTGATACGTAAAAAAAAAAAAAAATTATAATGCAAGATACCTTGGGGCGTTCTTAGTCAGTTCTGGAACTGAAAAGGTCCAAATAATATCAATTACGAATTTAAAATTGAAATGATGCATTATTACTTGTTGCAAACTACGTAAACGGGCAAATATAATGTTTTACAACCTTGGTATGGATTGGGGGGGGGGGGTACTATGGATGGGGGGGGTTCTACGGAATGGGGGGGGGTGGCGTCTTGAATTGCAGCAGTCGAAGGAGCAGACAGGTTGGGTGGGCGACACCCTTGTGAGAAATCTGGGCGCTCAACTTCTCGCCGATACTGCATTTAATTTCATTTTCATCCACTAGATGGCAGGAGGTGTTCAGCGTGCGCGGCGCTTCTGGCGACTCGACGTTTATGGAATGTTAGCTTAGTTTCGGTTTCATTTTCATGATGATCGGAGGCTTACAAACTAAGATCTGAGGATCAATCTGAAATCATCTGGTTTATCGAGAACTCAAAAAGGCATTAAAAAAAGCTTTTGTACGGCCAACTGCCATCAACATGTTTTTTCTGTACGGCTAAAATTTTGTTGTAGGATGTTTTCTTCAAATAGGGTGAGATTAAATAATAAAAATAATAATGCGCCCTTTTTTGCTAAAATGTCGTTTTCAAGGACTCATGCTCCCTACTTTTTTCACACGCCACAGAAAAATTGCATGTGCAGCACCTACATCGGCCTGACAGAATGGAAAGACAATCGCTTAAAGTGGCACTATCACCGATTGAAAGTCTACAGAATCTGGCAACATCTAGCGCTACCTAGTACTATCTAGCAGTTGCTTGGACCAAGCGAAGGAAGGCACAACGCCATTTCTTTTAACGAAACAATCAAGCCACAGCCTCCTTAATTATTGAGTGAAAATTTGGTGCGTCCTCGTGCACCTGAGAGCAAGCTGTAAAGGTTAAGCATATCACTGCCGCTAGATGGCGCCACGATATTTTCGTTCGCTTTTCAATCGGTGATAGTGCCACTTTAATACTGGGTAAGATGGATTAAAAAGGTGCATGCGAACATGCACCATTTAATCCACCTTATCTGATTACATAAGCAGTTTCACAAATTTTAAACTTTGCAGATTCCATCGCACTTTGAATGGGCCACTGAATAATTCTATCGTAACTTTACTGACGCTTTAAACAGGGATTCTTTAAACACTGTAAATAGGCTCGGTAGGGAAAAAATTGATTTGTCACGGGAGAGGGAATTTACAGTTACGGTGGAATGTACATACGCTTTTTTTTTCTTATTGTACTGACGAACCACGCCAGAACTCGTTACGTAAACCAAGTTTCGTTTAGTAAAGACATGCAGCTAACGACGTCGGTTTGATAATTAGCTCTAATCTCGTTTATCTCGTTTAAGTCAAATCTCAGACTTGAATGAGACAAACGAGTTTAGAGCTAGTTATCAGTTGAACGAGATTAAGGCTAGATTCCTAATCTCAGGAACTGCGTATGCTTTATTTCCTCATGATAATATTTATCCTAATATATGTTCTAATATTTATTTTGAGATAAAATTCTCTTCATCAGACTGCTTCCAATCAAATTAGTACGCTGCAGCTTTGTTCGAAGGGTTTCTATTCGGGATTCTTGACTTCACAGACTCTCTCAGTATGACACTATTCTTATTAACTCTACTAACTCATATTAGGAGAATTTTACAAAGCTGGGGAACTTGTGTTTTTCGTCAGAAACAGTATTGATTCAGTTGTGAGATAAAGGTGGAAAGTTACAAAAACAACAACCAAAACGACACAGCAGCAACAATACCGTAGTCGCATTAACACCTACATTTTAAGCAATTAAAATTTAAAATAGATTTATTTGTTCGATCTCTATAGGTGAGAGAAAAATTGTACCAACAACAACAATAATATTGTAGTCACGTTCAAAAGGAACTGATCCTTGTTAATACCTACATTTTACTAAGCTGCAAAAATTATAAAATCGGCTCATCGGTTTGATCTCTAGGTGAGATCAAAATTACCCCAACAAGATTAACAACAACATGAAAATATGTTGACCACCTTAAACTAACTTATATGAGTCTGCGCCTGTTAGTACTTGCATTTTAAGCTGTACAAAATGAAAATCGATTCATTGGTTCTATATCTTGGTGAGAGCAAACCTCAGCAAACTTCCCCCAACAAGAATAATAACAACAATGTTGCAGTCACATTAAAATAGCGTCCAGAATGCTCTGTTGCTTGCTAATAACCTACATTTTAAACTATAAAAATTGTAAATTAGTTCATTGGTTTGATCTTTATGTGAGAGCAAAACTTCCCCAACAAGAACAACAACAAGCGTTCAAAAGGCGCTAGGCCTTGTTCATACCTAAGTTTTAAGCTACAAAACTTGAAAATCGAGTCATTGGATTGTTCCAGGTGAGGGCATAGATTCCCAACAACAACAACAACAACACGAAATGGCCATGCAATGGAGGCCAAGCGGTTCGATTGTTGTCGTTAAAATTTGTAATGTAGTGAAATAGTTATGACACGACGCCAAATGCCAATTTCGTAGATCTATGTCAATTCTGGGTGAACTGCAGGGTTTCAAAGTTAGACGTTTAACACGGAAGTTTATGCTGAGGCTTACATAAAAGCCGATAGCGCGGTTCTTGGCAACAAAGATACACAAGGAAAAAAACAATTGTGAACAAGTAAGAAGGACAATTGAAAAACAATAGTGATAAAAAAAACCTGTTGGTATGCTTTCTTCATGTATATGACAGCACAGTGTTGAACTAAAAACACATAACTAACACAAGTTATCCTATTGTGTTCGTGGCGTATCTTGAGTCCTGCAAGTATTTTGTGATCGGCTACGTCTTCCTGGAAGGGGTGGCTTTAATCGATGGCCGCCATTGTTTTTGTAACCAGCTTGGATATCAACAAGGCACTCTGCTACTGAAAACGTACAATCGATTATCTGTGTTCGCTCTGCGGAGAACTCAAGATAGGCCGCGGACACTATAGAGAGTCAGTATTTCGGCACAGTATTCACTTGTTTTCGGAGAAAAAAACGAAATAGGTCGTCCGTCAACAGTGGCCTGCTTCGAACATGAAATCAACCATTTGCGGGGGGGGGAAATATAAAATTGTAAGTCTTCGTCACCTTTAGTCTTGATGAATGCTAATTATTAATCATTTTCAGTAAATAAAAAATAAAGAAAGAAAGGAAAGTTTATTAAGGTTTTTATCAGCTGTTCCCTTTCGCATTGGGAATTCCCGGGCTGACAAGCGATGTATGCGGCTACATATCAAAACTAATGGCCCGCACAATGATAATGGTGTTGGGACCGCAGCGTAATTTGACGCATTTTGATGTCAGCCGATGTAGCATTGATTTCAGGAAGCCTGGTTTGGTTTAATTTTAAAGTGGGAATTCCGTTGTTCATTGATTAAAATTGAAGGGATTTATTTACTTATGCCGTGAGCTGAAATTCAGCGTGGTTCCTTGTGCACAACAGTGGGTCAAACTTTATGATACGGGGGATCTTACTGGATGTGGTAAAATCTGATGGATTTTAAAGTAAATTAAGAATGCTAGATTTCGTCGACGTGAATTTGGAGGGGAAGGGGGGGGGGGGAAAAAACCATTAACTCACTCAGCTTTAGTCTTCTGTACAGCAACGACTTTGTCCGTCAGTCCGTCACCTTTTTGGGGCTTTAAAAAACACGGTAAATTAAAACATCGTAGCGTCCTTAAAGCTGATAGGCTTTCTTGGCGTAACTCTGTGAAATAATAACGTTTGATCGTCGCATTAACCACTACAGGAAGACATGCAACTGCAACAAAAAAAAAGATTTCGTTAACGACACACATTAACTTCATTTAAAATAGTCTCGACACCGTGTTGCGTGGATGAATAGACCTACTCTCATACCAAATTCTCCGTTAGCTGCTATTTACGAAATTAAAACGGCAGGTAAAACAAATGTGGCCTAAAAGCTGAAACTTAGGCCTAAAATTACCTTGCCACGGCAACGTATAGTCTCGAAACCAGGACTGTTATGCAAAATAAATAATTGTCCTGCAATACTTCTGTTTTATTACATAAATTAATAGATCTGTTCTCGAACCCAAATCTACATTAGCTGCTACTTACGAAACGAAAATGGCGGATAATAATTAGGCCTAAATAATGACAATTACACCGAAAATCTAAAAGTAGGCCTAAAAGCTAACATGTTTTTAACAGGCAGTTGTCATAGTTACTATTTTTAGATTATATACTAGTGAGCTCTGTTACAATGCGTGATAGAGGTGTGCACCTCAACCTTTTCGAAAGTGGCGGAAGTGGACAGATGAATGGTTGCGACTCGTTAATCGCTGGAGCCACTTATTTTTCCCTCCTACATGAATGTTTACATAATTACTAGCGAGTAACCCGTCAAAAGATGGAAACCTGTCAAACCACTCGATACCTTTACCCAGATGGCAAAAGCTGCTGCTCGCATATTTCACAGGTGGCATTGAGGAAGTAGGCCCTCCCCCCACTTGTTCCACACGATTGGCGATGCCATCGGGGACCATCGTGTCCCTGGTAGATCTAACCTTGGTGGCAAGGCATTCGTGACCCCAACCCAATACCATCAACCCTTCCTCTGCAGTCGAGCCATCGCCTTCGTTTTAAACCTTTAAACTGTTTAACTTTTGTAATTTATAATTTTTTTAGTTTTAACATCAGATGGCAGTCAGTGACCACCCGGTCCTTGCCATTCCGGTTGCGTTTGCAACAAACCTATATTATATAAGATATTCTTTGTTTAAATTGCATGAAACGATCTCCGAAACTGCTTTTTAATGGGTTTTTTTTTATGTTCAGAAGTGCTTTTAAAATGAAAAATGAATGTAAAATTTCGTCTTTAAATTATTAATTTGTTGGGTCACAAAACAAAATCCTACAAAATTTTGATTAAATGTGAAGGCACATGTTTTAAATGTCATTGTGCATTGCGTGTGGTCTCTTGTAAATATTTCATTTTATTATTATTATTATTATTTTCGTTGTTAAATTCATTTTTTCACGAGCTGTACCCTAGTTTTTTTTATTGGACACTGACGAAACTCTGCAAACGGGTATTTGATTTGATTTTAAACAAACAAAACAAAGTAGCTAATAAACTGTGAATCAACATAGCGGCCCTAACGCTAGAACCATCCCCCCCCCCCCGTCCCTCCAGTTTTAGCTGTATTTTTTTGTATTTTGGCCCCAAAGAAAGACTTTTGCACCGTTCCTCGGCGAAGGATAAAACAAAATAAAAATAATAAACGTTGATTAGTTCCAAGTGCTTGACCCGTAATACTGTCGGATTCCTTTTATTATTATTAACCTTATTCATTAAATTTAGAAAATGCAAATTAATACAAATCCTCTTTTACGACCCGGCGGAGCTGCGGGAAGCTGCTTTTTTTTTTTTTCATGAAATGGGGTTTTCGGCAAGATTTGCGACTTTCGTCTTTTTATTTTTTTACTTTTATTTTATGGTTCATCGCGTCGCAAATTTTCTACGCTCTTTTTTTTTTTTAATGAGTTTTAAGCAATTTTCCGAAACGACGGAGAGTCCAAGCGATATTCCAGCCCAAATAGTTTACGTTTAGGCTCAAGTTCCGGTTAACACTATTTAGCAGTACCTTAAACCAGACAGA
>JAHWFP010080760.1:0-14514 GCA_023313725.1 Lithobius niger
CTGTGACAAGTTTGTTTTCATGCTTTTTCCTGCTCCTAGTCACCGTAACCCAACTATTGGCATTACTGCCTTCACTACTGACAGAGTTTAGGGAATCTGCTCTCCTGTTGAATCTGGAATACTGTTGTTTAGCTGGAGACCCATAACCAAGTCTCATTCATCGTTGAATTCTCTGCCTTTATCTAGCAACTGGCCTTCCAGATTCCAGCACTTTGTTCATTAACTCATTTTTAGTAGTTTGCAAAACACTAGTTTCCTCTGCAATGGCATGTGCAGCTTCTTTTCCAAATCGTCCAGTTTAGCACTTACTAATTTCTCAACCTACTTTCTCGGTCATTTGATTTTTGCATTGAAGCAAATTCATTCTTTCCGTGTACCAGATCTGCTTCCACTTCTTCACTTTAGCTTCCAAATCCGCTTTATCATTAACTAACCGTGATACAATTTCCGTCAGTGCATCAATGCGCAATCCTTGCTTGCGACCTCGATATATATGGTGGTGCACCCTTGATCTTCAGAAACGTTCTGGCCCTTATTTGATCCCACCACACACTCCTCCTGAAATTTGGTGCATTGGATCAAAAGAAAGGAGCCTTCAATACCATTGACTGTCAACGCTCCCATCATCAGTAGATTAGACTCAGTCGAGGTCTTCGTACGTGGCATTCTATGGTGCTATGTGAAATTGCAGCAACACACAATTTGCACAAATCGCTCATAAATGTTCCCTCTGCAGAGTGCCTTCGACAGAGAGAAATAAAACAGCGCCGCATAATTCGCATTTAAATGGTGTTTCTCCAGGATGGAATGGAGTAGTGGTTAAAACGAATGTGTACCGAGCGATGCCAAGTGTTCTTACAACAAAAAATCAAGATGGTGGCCCCTGTGGGTCAGCAAGCCACCACACCAAAAAATACCATTTCCCAAGCTCGAGAGCTTAATAAAAGCCCAAAAACATACAAAATGCTATCCTGGCATATTCAAGATCCATAACCATTTTCAGAAATGGACCAAGAGCAGTCCAGTACTCCAAAAAGTCGATGGCTTTGTTGAGCTGTACTCCTACACTGCTGCCTATGAAAATTATTTAATCGTAGGGTAATCTAGTCTGGGAGGTGTGTTAATGAATGTTGTGACTTGATTCAATATTTTGCATGTTTTTCTTTCTGTTGGTAGACCAAGTTACGTGACGAATTTTATTATGCATTGTATTTTGCCGTTAACCTTGGATCAATGCTTTCAAATTTGATAATTCCAAGATTAAGAAGTAAGCTTAAAACTAACAGAAATATTTACTGTATTGCATATTCTCTAAGTAACAAAATCCTCAATATGTGGCTTTAATGTTGTTCCTACGAGGTTTAGTCACCCTTTTGTTCCACAAAACTACTTACTTCAAAACTGTAAATAGTGAACAGGGAGACAACTTGGGTATAACTCAGAAATTCGTTTGACTTGTAGAGTTTGCTGTGTTTACTGCGCTGTGTTTTGCAGATCAGCTGGGAAAAGGTTGGGTGCGTTGAAGAAAGGTGAATCTGTCATCCAGTCTGTGAAGGTCCTATGTCAAAGCGTCATAGGAGTAACACTCACACCATTATACCGTGGGAATAACGATATAAATAAAAATGCCGTTAAGTAAAATAGACTACGTGAAGAATGCTGCGAGCATTAATGCTTTCACAATTGCGCCGCACTGCAAATAACGTTTCTGTGCAGCAATGCTGAAGTTCACCATATTTCTTCCAAACGTACACATATGATGTTCTGGTGGGGAATGGCTCGAAATAGTTAAGTCATTTCAAGCCCGAGTTCCCTGATCGTTTTAAAACTAAATAGTTCGTATACTGGTTAGCACTCTGAAGCCAAAACTACAAGCGACCAACGAAAAAAAAGGAAGGAAGGGAAGTGATGTCCGTGTGACCGATGCCCATGACAAATTGCTAAAAAAAAAAGTAGGGGGGGGGGGGGCCCCCCAAAGGGGGGGGGAAGGAGACAAAAACATTATTTTAAACAGGTAAACGGTTTATAAATGTTTTTTAAAGTTATGTAAACCTTCAATGTTTAATTTAATTAAACGTTTGTTCGGGTTACCGAATGAGAAGGGGTTTAACAGCAACTGCACTGCTTACTTTTGTTTTTCATTTTTGTAGCATTACTACACGTCTTAGTGTTTGCAGTGCGGCATTGTTGAGTATGGCATTAATGCTCACGGTGTTTTTACGTACGTTGTTTTTCATGCAATGACAAGCGTTCAGCCCACGTTATAAATATTGTCATGTGGCGTTATTCCCGCGGCGTTTTAATGTGATCCTATCTATGAAAACAATGATTTTTGAAATTTTGGAAGCTGCTACTGTTGTGCTGCTTCATCTGCATGTGGAGATCACGGTGAGCTCTTTTGTAGGACACAGGCAACATGTCGGCATCGCAGCCGTCCTACATCACACGCCTCTGAGATACTACAGTAAAACTACACTAAGTGGCATACGGCACCAGTTTGGAAAATTTATCATTCTCAGTATGAACCCACCTCAGTAAAAAAACGTTTTCAGAAAGGTGAATTTAAATTACATTAAAAACAAACCAACAAAGAAGTTTTTGAAACCGGCAAGAATTTTCCCCAATGGCTGATTAGACTTTTATTAACCACAATACTGAATGATGTATGGATTAATTTGGCAGCTGAACCCCACGCGTAGAGATAACAGAAAAAGCAACAAAACAACAAAAAATTTGCCGCTCCCCATGAAGGCCGGCTAAAAATTTGTTTTTTTTTTTTACTAAGGAAAAATGCTATACCTGTCAATTTTCTGCATTTATGCTCTTTGTGCCTTGAGAATTTCAGCCGGCCTTCATGGGGACCGGCAAATTTACGTTTCTCGTTGCTTGGAAAAATACTACACCTGTCAATTTTTTGCATTGACTGTTGACCTCGTCCGAATTGGTGGAGGGTATGTTCTGAACAGTTCCTGGGGGTTGGTCGTTGGGGTTCCCGATGCGTTATCTTTGATTCCGTTTTATGCCCCGTTTTTTTTTTGGGGGGGGGGGGGGGGGGGGGGAGGTGTAATATTCGTCTTAATCATAAAGATAGTGACGAAATATTTACCTTGATGTTGTGGTGATAGATGACGTCTTATTGCAGTGGTTTGACGTGGTTCCATCTCAGCAGACTTGGTTCTGGTTAGAAACTTGCATCTGGTCCTGGATGAGATGGTCGAGTTCGGGATGTTTAAGTTCATTTTCTGGAAGGACTGTAGAGTTCCAAATTTATGGCTTTGTATGTTGCAGTCCAAAAGCGGTTTTGATTTAATTTGAAGAGTTTTCGTTCAGTCCAAGTTGCCAGGAAAGAAAGCGTTCATAACGAAATGATGGATGCGGAGCCAATGTATGGAGAACCCGGATGGTGTGAGATTCCCGTAGATTACGTTGTTTTTTTTTTGTTTTTTTTTTTTTTTAACACGTAAGAAGTGAGAAGACGAATTAGATGGTGAATGGTTTCCTCTCTGGCGATGCGTAGAAAAGAGAGGGGAGTGAGGGAAAACTGGGTTTAATGATTTTGAGACCGTTGATGGAACCCATAGGCATATTATAGCCTTGAGCCTGCATTTGGTGCAGGGAAGTAAGAGAGTGCTTTGTGACGTGTAAGGTTGAAGTCCTGCAAGGTTAGGTTGCGTTATATGATTATCATCAAATTGTCAAATGTTGAAGCCATAAAAGTGTTCGGGGGCAAGCTCTGGCCATGGCGTGCCAAGCTGCGACGAATTGAATGTATCTTGTTGCTTCTTCGAGAGAAAGTGTGCTCGAGTTTTGGAGTTTTGGTGGGTCGGGAGGAAGATCGCCAAAAGGTATAATGAGAGGTAAAAGTTTTTTAGTTGGTTTCAACAGATCGTAAGGTGGGACACGAATTTGGGGGTCGCAAAGACCAGATTGACGTCTTAAAGGATGTTCGAAACGAAGTTCGCCTTTATAACTTGGTTTCGGGTGAAGTCGATCTTCTCAGGATTCCACGCCACGCCAGTTTCCCTATTGCGAAGGCGTGCGAGGAGAGATTCCTTTAGCTTGACCCTAGCGGTTGAGAGCAACAACTGTCGATAAGACTTGCAAGCATTTATAGCGATTGTTTGGAAAATTTCATTTCCAGTTTCGCATAGTTGGAAAGAAGGGTTTGGAACTCTGTCTGAGAGAGGTGAAAGCCTTTTGTTATGATGGAAGGTGAAAAGACGGCTAAGACGTCACGTTCATTGTTGCAGGTGATTTCCTCTTCATCGAGGCCAAACATTTGAGAAGATGGAAGAGGTGAAGTACTTAAAAGATGAGAGGTCGATCTTGGGGAAGCTTAGGGTGATCAGGGGGCGTCAGGGATCACTTCTCTCATCGCCGTGGGTGTGTGGCTGACAGGGGTGTTCCTTTGATCTTCACAAACGGGAGCCTGATGTTGAATGGGTAGAGATGACGATGAGTTTGTCCGATGGTTGTTGAGTAGCAACATGTGATGGGTCCCGTTGAGAGGCGTCATTTCACTCGTGATTTCAGTGTCCGATGAAGACGGGATGAATGGTTGTTCGGTCAGTTCAGAAAGGGTTGGCATGGAGGGTGCCATGTGGGTGGAGGGTGAGTTACAGGGAATTCATACTCCGAAGAAGTTACCGTAGAACTTGGGAGGAGGTTCGTCGGTGAGGAAACATCCGGTTTGAATGGCAAACTTGATGGTAAAAGGCAAGGAGTTGCCGGAGTGGGTTTGGAAACTTCCTTGTGGCTTAGTGGAATTGGGGGGGGGGGGTGAAGGGTTGGAGGCCTTCAGTAGTCTCACCCGTCTTTCTTTTGCTTGCTTCGACCGTCACTTGGCGGCTTTCTGAAGTTTCACTATCTTGAGCCATGTCGTGGGAGAAATAAGAACACATTGAGGACAAGGTCTCTTGTAATACTTGCAGCGGCGGTGAACTTGGCAAACTTTATGAATGCCAATACGGCCCTTTACATTTAGATAAGGACAAGAACAGGTTCTGGGGTCATCAATTACAGGCTTTCTTGGTTGAAAACTCGAAACTTCACGAGAGGTTGAAGGGGATTTACCGCCACGGGTTTTGACCATTTCGTCCGAAGGACTCATGAGCACGAGTTGAAATGGGGCGGAAAAAATTGTCTGTGTTACAGACTGCTTGTCAGAATCCTGCATCGGGTGAAGGGGTTGATCGCAGCCGCTGAAATCTGAAGGTGCTTGACTTCCAAGGTCGTTACTAGGCAACAGAGGAGAACACCCTGCGAACGGAGTAGAGGGGGGGAGTAACGTCATCTTGCCAAGAGGAAAAAAGCGGGAGTGAATCGGAGGTTCACTGTCGATTAGAAACCATGGGTTAGTCGAGAGGAGTGGTAGTAGATACGTGTGCTCAGTGTAGTTCCATGTTGGAATGCCTCCATGGGGCGGAGATAAGATGAGGGGAACTCTAAATTCTGCGTCCGTGTCAAACATTAGTATTTCCTTTGCTTTTTTTCCATTTGGTCGCTGAAGGCTGTCGTGAAGTTCAGGTTTGGTAGCAGTCGACTTCAGAGAGGAACGACGAACGAAGTTGTATGTTCAGAGAAGTGGTGAATGACAACGTTCCCTTTCACCGTGAGATTGAAAAGTCTGGAGGTTCTTGCCATTGATTCCAAGTTTGCAATGAAGAGTGGAGGATGGACGAATGCCAATGCCATGGACGCATGAACGTGAGTTGCCCTGCTGCGAGGGTGGTCAAGGCGGGTGACGTCAGACTGACAGATGCAGTTTTGATGCCGTGAAGGGTACTGATGACGATTTGAAGGTGTCAGCTCGTGGACAAGGTGGTCACAGATGGTTGCCAGAAGAACTCAGACGGACATGGAAGTATCAGATTGTGGTTGACATGGTCTCTGATGGTTCAGGTGAAGGTCGCAGATGGTTGACATGAAGTTCTCTGATTGTGGAAAAGGTTTCAGATGGTTGACATGATGGTCACTGTTAGTTGAAAAGAAGGTCTCGAATGGTTGACATGAAGGTCTCTGAAGGTTGACTGGATGATTTCAGATGGTTGACATGAAGGTCACAGATGGTGAGATGAAGGTCTCGGATGATTTACATGAAAGTTTCTGAGTTGAGAAGACGTTCCCTGATGGTTCAGGTGAAGGTCGCAGATGGTTGACATGAAGTTCTCTGATGGTTGACATGAAGTTCTCTGATGGTTGACATGAAGTTCTCTAATGGTTGACATGAAGTTCTCTGATGGATGACTGAAGGTCTCTGAAGGTTGACATGAAGCTCTCTGATGGATGAAATGAAGGTCTCTGAAGGTTCAGGTACAGGTCACAGATGGTTGACATGAAGTTCTCTGATGGATGAAATGAAGGTCTCGGATGGTTGACATGAAGCTGTCAAAGGTTGAGATGAAGGTCACTGATGGTTGACATGAAGGTTTCTGATGGCTTAGGTGAAGGTCACAGATGGCTGACATGAAGATCACTGATGGTTGATAGAAGGTCTCAGGAGGTTGGCATAAAGGTCTCGGAAGGTTGAAATGATCGGTCTCTGAAGGTTTACATGGAGTTCACAGGTCTCTGATGGTCTCGGAGGCTTCTGACTGTTGAAAAGAAGGTCTCAGAAGGTTGACATTGAAGGTCTCTCGAAAAGAAGGTCCCAGAGGCTTCTGATGGCAGATATGATGGTCACAAAAAGTTAACATGAGTTGAAAAGAAAGTCACTGGAGATCAGTTGCCCGTATCGAAGGCAATGAAGGAGACCCAGCGATGTTGAATCCAACAAGAGAGCAGTCGACAGGCCATGCAAATTCGGATGTCCCTGTTGCTTGGAGGTGAGTTGCAATGAAGATCAAACGGGGTGGGTGCCAAAAAGCTTCAGGGGTGGTTGTCCAGATGTTGCGGTCCCACAAAGTGAGTTGCCCTGAAGGTGAATCAGAAGGACGCACAAAATGCTTGAAGGTCACAGGTCAGGGACGAATGCGAATGTCGTCGTGATGGCAGTAGCTGAAGGTCGGTGACAGGAGACAGCAGTGTAGACGAATGCAAATGTCGTAGGCCTGAAGGGGCGAGATGACTGGCAGACAAATGCAAATGAGAATGTCGTAGGCCTAAGAGGCAAGAGTTAGCAGACGAATGTGAATGTTGTAGGCCTAAAAATGGCGCGGTGGCAAGCAGACGAATGCAAATGCCTAATGCCGAGTGGCGCCACATGGTGACAAAATACAAATCTAGTACAGTGAATAGACGGCATTAGTTTTGAAGCGAAGCGGTCGGGTACAAGTAAAATGAGAGAAGGCAAAGGCGACTGTCCGACAGATCGCCTTGAGAACCAAAGATGAATTTGCCTTCGAGCAAGCTCTTAAGTAAGGAGGGCTGCACATGCGCACAGGGTTGTAGAGCTGGAGGGATCGGTGCAACTTAAATTCACAAGGGACAAAGCGTAAATGCAAAAATATTGACAGGTGGTTTTTTTTCCAAGCTACAAGAAAAAGCGTTGTCAGGTATCCCTTGAAAAGTAAGCACAGTGATATTGACTATTTTGCTGCAAACGTTGCTCAGTTTGGCTTAAACTAAAACTGTTCAGCTCGAACACTCCCTAGTTATGTTGCAATAATAGTACGCCGAGCTTATGTCGGCCTGTTTTCTGGACTCTTTCTTGGAGCTTAACCAAAGAAAGCCTCCAATTTTTTAAGCTCAACTCGGTCAGATTCCTGTTTAATGCTGACAACCCGATTCAAAATGGTTTCTGGTTCTGCATAGAGCTAACTTTTGATCACTCCAAGGCTTGGTCAGATCTTAAGGCACGGGTCAGAATGTGGGCATAGAACGATAAGAGAAATATTAAGCTCTCATCCAACCATCTGCTTAAGACTCTGTTTCAATTGGACATAAGAGTATACTAATGTATGCCCGCATGGTAGAGACAACCGTACCTCTACATTTCAACAGATCGGCCAGCTGTCTTCTGGAAAAACTTCCAGGTAAAACAATTTCGAAAAAAAGTTAAACTTGCCAACTTACCTAACTAGGCTGCGGCTAATTTTCGTGAGGCAACATCTCGCAGCTTTGGGCGATGGATGACGGTCAGCAGTTTCTCGTACGTGTCGCTTTGTCGATATTTTTTAACCATGGCTTAAACAACTTGCCTCTCGAAAGTTAGCAACTGTTTAATTAGCTTACTTAGATACTCCAAACTGTCAAAGTAAGGAAGTTTAATAATGCCCATGTCTTACAAGACAGATATTGATTTCTGACGTTTATTACAGTTCGTTTGTACACGAGAATTTCCAAAATATTGGACACGAGGAGGCCGCGGAGCGGCTAACAAACAATGGCAAAATGTTACAATGCTGCAACATGTAACAATGGGGTAACAATAGGCGAGGCGCACAATATCGATTATAGCTCACTCGGCACAAGATGCAACAATGGTTGGGTGCCGGGAAAGTAACATGTCGTTGTTTGAGTTAGCTAGCCCGTTGTGGAGATTCAAAATTAAATGGTTTTGATTTTTCCTTAAAAATCTTCCCAAGTTGAAGGCACACTGCAGAATGGCAGCCTTGTCGAATTCACTCTTCGCCCAATCAAGCGATTTAAAGAAACATTCTCGTATTCATACTGGAGAGAAGCCATTCAAGTGCGAGACTTGTTTTGCTGATTTTGCCCAATCGGGCATTTTGAAGAACCATACTCTCATTCATACTGGAGTGAAGCCATTCAAGGGTGACATATGTCATGCTGAATTTGCTCATTAAGCCATTTAAAGAGTCATTCTCGCATTCTTACTGGAGAGAAGCTGTTCTAGTGCGGTGTTTGTAATGCTGTGTTTGCTCTTGCAGGCAATTTAAAGTAACATTCTCGCATTCTTAGCGGTGAAAAGCCATTCAAGTGTAATTTTTGTAATTCTAAATTTGCTCGTTCAAGCCATTTATATATTCATTCTCGCATTTATTCTGATGAGAAGCCATTCATGTGCCTTATTTGTTGTGCTGAATTTGCTCTAGCAGGCGATTGCTGTCTTCTGCTGGATTTTCCCTATCATGCAGTTTAATGGAACATTCTCGCATTCATACTGGAGAGAAGCATTCATGTGTGATTTTTGTAGTGCTGAATTTGCCCATTTAAGCCATTTAAAGAGACATTTTCGCATTCATACTGGAGACAAGCCATTCTAGAGCGTTTTTTTGTGTGCTGAGTTTGCCCAATCATGCGCATTAAAGACACATGCTCGAATTCATACAGGAGAGAAGCCAGTCAAGTGTGATCTGTGTTGTGCTGAATTTTCTCGTTCAAGCCATTTAAAGACACGTTCTCGCATTCATACTGGAGAGAAGCCATTCATGTGTGATTTTTGTAGTGCTGGGTGTTCCTGTCCAAGCCATTTAAAGATACATTCTCGTATTCATTCTGGGTAGAAACCAACTAATTGCGACACCTCCGAATTCATACTGGGGAGAAGCCTTTAAGTGCGTCTTGTGTGCTGCTGCATTTTCACATTTTGGGACGTTTGAAAAGGCACCGTCGAATTCATGCGTTGCTTCTTCTAATCATGGATGGTTCCAGTGGCTCCGAACCTTCGGTCACGGTTGCCAGTGGGTCAGCCCACATTAAAAGGGTTCCCTGTGAGTGGTGCAAGCGCAGCTTCCAGGCGGGTGCAGGTCTCAAAAACCACTAACGTAACCATTGTAAGTCACGGCTTGTCGGGTCTCAACCGTCCGCGACTCACGTGCCTCAGCCCCTTCCCTCCACCGTTGCCTTGGGCGAGTGGATCGCTAACCTTAACTATACCCATCGTCTAATAAGTCGTATTCCTAAGGCCGCTCGTATTCCTGCGGCTGAAGCCCTTTCTTCTGTCCTCGATCACTGCTTGCTGGAGAACACTGAATCCTCCTGGTCACGATTACTTGCATTTCCTGCTAAGTGTTTTCAGGTGCTTCAGGTGCCCATTCGTCAGTCGGAAAGGCATGTTTCCTTGGCTACATTGATTAAACAGCAAGTCGACGGTTTTCTCCATGATCCTTCGCCCCCCAAAACACTTCATCAACGGCCTGCGGGAATTCGGAATGTGACCCCCAGCACCGCCATTCGGAGACTTGTCGAAACCAAAATAGCTGAGGGCGACGTCAGCGGAGCAGTGCGTGTCATAAGCTCCGACGACTCCTTTGCGCCGCACAACGATGATACTTTCTCATCTCTCCAAGCCAAACACCCTACTGGCGACGCCCACCAGGATTTCCCGCCAGCTCCTACAGCTGCTCCTTCTCTTCGTGTTTCTGAACCCCTGGTCCTTGAATGCCTGAACTCTTTCCACACTGGCTCGTCTGTGGATTGGACTCCTTGCGACCCCAGCATCTTAAGGACCTTGTCGGCGACGGCATTGGTGTTGTCCGTGAGCGACTGAGCGTCTGCTGTCTTCTATTACGAAACTGTGCAACCTTATGCTGTCTGGTCTGGTCCCAGACTCTGTTTGCCCAGTACTGTATGGCGCCTCGCTTATCGCCCTTAAGAAGAAAGGGGGCGGTGTCAGACCCATTGCTGTTGGCAAAACTTGGCGTCGACTGGTTGCCAAGCTTGGTTGCAATAACATTGTGTCGAGTTTTGGTGCCTATCTCCGTCCTGTTCAGCTTGGCTTTAGCACCAAAGAAGGTGCAGAAGCCGCCATCCATGCTGCCAGGCGTTATTTCTCTCACCCCCACAGCGAAGCCAAGTCATCATCAAGGTCGACTTCCTGAACACTTTCAACTCGGTCCGCCGTGATCGCCTGTTGCATGCTGTGCGTGACCGCATTCCTGGCCTCTACCCATTCTTGCATCAGTGCTATGGCCCATCTTCCCTTCTGGCATACGGGGATAAGTTCATCCATTCCCAGTGTGGTGTGTAGCAGGGGGATCCAGTGGGCCCTGCTCTCTTCTGCCTCGTGGTGCAGCCGGTGGGTGCTTCTATGAACGCTGAACTCAACGAGTGGTACCTGGACGATGTTACCTTGGGCAACAAACCTGATGTAGTCCTCCAGGACTGGGAGGTCCTCACCGATAGCGTAGAGATATTGGTCTGGAAGTGAACTCCAGCAAGTGCGAGCTGCTGTTTCTTAATGCATCTGCAGAAGAGGAAGCTACCATCTCCAACAGGTTTAAATAGGTCGCCCCTGGTATCCGTGTTGTACCCTCTGCCGAATCAACGCTTTTGCGAGCCCCTCTCTCTACGATGCCATCAGAGCCTGTTTGGACTCCCAAGACCGAGGCCCTCACTGTTACGGCTGGTAGACTGCAGCATCTGTCGGCTCACTGTGCTTTTTTCCTGCTGAAGAACTCTCTGGCCATCCCCAAACGCTCTTACGTCTTACGGTGTGCCCCTACTTGGAGATGCCCAATTGGTTTGCAGAGGTTTGATGAGGCCCTCCATTCCGCCCTGGAGGCCATCACCAACACACAGCTTTCACCAACGGCTAAGGACCAGTGCTCTTTGCCCGTGGCTTGTGGTGGTTTGGGCGTTCGTTGTGCGTCGGATCTGTCCCTGCCGGCTTTTCTCTCCTCTTCGTTCTCCGTGTCGCAGCTTGTAGACGACATCCTGCCCGACTTCTGCAGGAACGGGCCCGACCCCGTCTTCTCCGAGGGAATCTCTGCTTGGTCCGAGATGACCGAAGCTACTCCTCCATTGGGAAATGCTAAGGCCATTCAACGTGAATGGGATCGTCCTGGCACCGCGGTTTTGTGTACGTCACTCCATCGGCGGGCTGCCAATCTCAACCAAAAGGCCCGTCTCATTGGGGTGTCTTCCAAGGAATCCGGTGCTTGGCTCCAAGCCCTTCCATCCCCCCACCTTGGCACACTTCTCGATGGCGGTGCATTTAGGATTGCCGTCGCTCTACGCTTGGGTTGCCGCGTCTGCGAACCTCACGTGTGTCCGTGAGGAGCCGTCATCGACTCTTTTGGCACCCCTGGATTGAGTTGCAGGAGAAGTGCTGGTCGCTTGTCTCGCCACACCGCCGTCAACGACCTCATCAAGCGTGCACTTGTGTCTGCTGGGATCCCAGCCCAGCTGGAACCTGTTGGCCTCGACCGGGACAATGGTAATCGTCCGGATGGTATTTCTTTGTTCCCAGGGCTGGCGGCCGTCAGTTGGTTTGGGATTTCACCTGCACCGACACCCTGGCACCGTCTTATCTCAACCAGACTTCTGTGGAGCCTTTGAGCGCCGCCGAAGCCAAGAAGAAAGCCAAGTACGATTACTTGGACAACCGGTACTTCTTTTGCCCTGTGGCTGTTGAGACTCTGGGGTCCTTTGGTCGGGATGGCCTGGGCCTGATTCATGACATCGGTCGCAGGATTTCCAGGGCCACTGGAGAGAAGAGGCCTACTGCTTTCCTTCTCCAATGTATAGGGGTGGCTGTTCAACGGGGGAACGCCGCTTCAATCATGAACACCATTCCTACTAGTGCCTCCCTCGACGAATATATTAGTGTGCTCTAAGTGTTTTCGTCGACCGTGCGCGCCTTTGTGGGGGATTTTGCCTTTACTTTTCTAGTGCAAAGTGCGTGCTGGTGCTTTTTGTATTTTGGGAATGGGATTTTGCGAATTTGTTTTATGCCTACCTTCGTCTTTGGGTGTTCCTGAATTACCTTTCATTTTTTCATTTTCTTGTACATTTTTCGGAGTCCGTTGTGTAATTATTGGTGTTGTATTTTTCCATTCATATAAATGTGTAATAAATGTAATTTAAAACCCTTTAAAAAAAAACAAAAGTTTTAAACCGTAGGGTGCGAGTCTTGACATGACTGAGTGACTTATTTACTAACAAGCTTTGGGCGGAACTTGAACATAAATATGCGTTTCTAATGTTCCGCTTTGTCGAAAACACAAATCTGTGAACAATGGACACGTGATAGATCAGACCGTAGTATTTACAATAAAAAGGAAGCGAAGAAAGGCAACAAATTAACTGAACAGAAAACTGCTACACCGTTAGAAAAAAAACAGAGCACGTATCCCCATGAAGGCACACGAATAAAAAGTCCATTTTGCTAAAAATGGTTTCTTTTGCCAAAAAGATATTTAACCTTGTTAATTTTAGCATTACATTGTCCTCAATGGAATGTTTCCCTGGAGGTTTCTTCGCTGCGCGTAGCCACCTGCTTGCATGACTCGCCTGCGCAGCGCAGTCCTCTATAAAAGCGAGAGTGTGAACGCTTTCGCCGTTTATTTTCCTCTCAATATGTCAGGCGGTGACTCGAGGGGAGGCAGGGTGGGATTAGGTAAAGTATGTTTTCGTCAAAAGAAACCATTTTTAGCCGCCAGGGCTGAGGGCCAGCAAAAAGGACTTCCTTGTTGCTGAAACATCTTAACCTTGTTAATTTTAGCATTTACAAGGGACCTCGTCAAAAACAGGTGGCGGGCACCGCCTTGACGGGCGCCCTGGAATGCAAGCAGGCTATCCCCAAAAATATTTCTATCTGGAAGAGAAAAATTTCGCACTTTATTCAGAACAATGGTGGTGAAACAGGAATTTGGTTTCTTTCGAGGGCTTTGGTGGCCCTGAAAAGGACCGTTTTTTTTTTGTTCGTTTTTTTTAGAATTGGTCTTGCTTCCTTCTCTCGATGGCTTTATTCCATCATGGTTGGCTTGCTTCTGCTTCGTTTTGAGTACTTAAGGGGGGCTTGACCACAGTTCTGGCTGTGACGATTGGCCCCAGCCGGTGTAGTCCCTTTTCTTTCCTTGACATGTCTCTCAGGTAGTGGGAGGTGAAGGTCATCTGGTGACGCCAGGATCTCTTCGATTGGGGTGGCGTTGTGGTGGGCCCATGATGTGAAGACTGCCCTGACTTCATGTGCTGTCACTCTCATGCTTTCGGTTATACCTAGCTTGTCGTACGCAGCTTCGTTGGTTTTCTTAATCCAGCGGGATACCATTACTGCGGAGGTTTCACCAAATTGTGAGTCATTGGGTAAGAAAAGTTGATTTCTTCCTTTGCGGATGTCTTTGTGTTGGGTACGAGTTAGGTAGAAACGTAATGCACGGATTGGCCATAGCAGGCGTTCGGGTGCATTTCTTACTATGGTGGATAGGGCTGGGAAGGTGATGGGTCCGAAGGTTTTTGAGTTTTTGCACTAAAATTTGTTTTGGGGTGAAGAGTTACTGAGGAAAAGTTTGGGCCGAAAATGAAGAAGGCTGGGTCGGCTGATAGAGCTTGAATTTCGGAGCAGCAATAGGCTAGCTGTCAAGGTTACTAAGAAGACCGTTTTCCGGGTTAGAAGTTGGAGGGTGCTGTCCTGCATGGGTTCGAATGGTTCTTCCATCAGGGATTGTAGGACGAGTGAGAGATCCCAGTCGGTTGCTGTTCTTCGTGTTGTAGGACGTTCGTTTTCGAAGGAACGAAGTAGTGCAGAGATGCGGTAGGCGTCTAGGAGTTTCGTTTTGTCAGCAGCTTTGAATACAGAGGTCAATGCTGATCGGTAGACGAGGATTGTTGAGCCCTTCAGTTTTTCGTTGTTGAATAGGTCACTGAAGAACCTTAAGTGGTCGGGAA
>JAHWFP010080761.1:3873-53197 GCA_023313725.1 Lithobius niger
CCCCCCCCCCCCCCCCCCCCCCCAACTCCGGAATCGACCGACAACGACGACCCCTTCGAGGAAGGACCTGGACTCATCCATTGGAAACAGTTCGCTGGTTTCGTGCTCAAACACCTTAAGGAAACCAGGTTCTGCAAGGAAGCGACCCCAGTGGAACTTAATCTGGACGACCCGCCTCTCGAAACACTCGCGAATTCGGGGGCGACCAAGGACCCGCCCCTCCACCTTCCTCAATCGGCGGTTGGGTTCCGCCAGTTACTCAACGCGGAATCTCTCACGCGGAAGAGCGGACAACCAATTTCGATTTCAAAACCTCTTCCCCCCCACGACCCGGCTATGACAAAATTCTTCTTCAGATCAACGGGAAAAGGTGCCCCATCCAAGAAGCGGTATTCTACTTTCCCTGAGGCGGAGTACTTCCCAGAGAAAATGAACCTTGAGTTGGACTCTACCATACGGACCCCACAGTTCATCCGCACACCAATGCAACAATTCGACGAGGATGAGATACTACTACGTTGCAGCATTCGCGCTAACTCGCATGCGGAACTTGCCTACTCCGCATCTACGGCAGCTCTCAAGAACCTCGTAGCTGAAGTACCTTCTCTCAGGGAAAATCAAACTGTAAAGGAGTGTCTTCACATGATGAAACGGGCCTCGTCGTTTCAACGGGACAGCCTGAACTGGTCATCGCGGCTCCTTTTAAACTCGGTCTTTCGGAAGAGGGATGCGCTGCTCGAAACTGCGTCAAACATCCCCACGGACGTTGCCGGCCAGTTAAGGTTGACACCAATTCACGGGTCGACGGAGGTGTTCGGAGGAAAACTCCTTCAACTAGCCCCAGAACTGAAAGAGAAGACCAGATCACCCCACGCGGGGACTTCGGGTGCCAGAGGGAGTCGAATTAGGACCAGGCCTTCAAGCAGGATTTTTCCCAACTACCCGCACTACACCCAAGATGGTAAGGAGAGGGGATTTGGGAGAGGAGAGAGGAGAACGGACCTGCAGCCCTTTCGAGACAATCCCGGTCAACAGAGAGGCAGAGGACAAGGGGGGAGACAGAGAGGTAGAGGCGCGTCCCGAGGAAGAGGGAGGAGAGCCAGCAGCAAACCTTGACGCCCACCCCGGGCAGTCTCTCCCCACTCACTGTCAGGTGGGGGGGAGACTGGCGAAACACCTCAGCAACTGGGAGATGATTACGGACGATGCATTCATCCTGGATACAATCAAGTTCAGGTATCACCCCCCCCCTAATCTCGTCTCCAAGGCTCTCCGACAAGGCACCTGGGATGGCGTGTCAGACCGTCAAGACCCCGGAACTCCGCATGGAAGTGGAGAAGCTTCTTCTGAAAAGGGCCATCGAGGAATCTCCTCCAGGTTCCAAAGGTTTCTGGAGCCCGGTGAGGGTCATCCCGAAGAAAGGCGGGGGGACCCGGCTGATTTTCAACCTTCGTCTGCTGAATCGCCATATACAGAAAGAGAAATTCAAGATGGAGACAATCGGGAGGATTCGCGAGGCACTACGGAGCAAGGAATACACTGTCTCTCTAGACCTCGAAGACGCGTACCTCCACGTCTCACTGCACCCCGCAGTTCGACACCTCTTCAGGTTCCTGTGCGAAGGAACATCGTTTCAATTTACAACCCTACCATTCGGGTTGTCTACAGCGCCGCAAGTCTTCACCCGGATCCTGCGTCCTGTTCTCGCGACACTACACCAGGAGATGATAAAAGTACACGCGTACTTGGACGATTGGCTACTCCGCCACCTGTCGCCGAACATGCTTATAATCCAGATGAACAGGTGCATGCAGTTGTTTCATGCTCTCGGACTGGGGATAAACTGGGAAAAGTCAAGACTTACCCCCAGCCAATTGTTCGTGTTCCTCGGGGTAGATTTCAACTTGGTAACGTGCAAGGTCCGGCCCTCACAAGAGAGAGTGGAGAAAACAGTAGCCTCACTACGGAACCTCCACACCAGGACGGAAACGTCAGCAAAGGAACTCGCATCGACAATCGGTATGTTAGATTCCAATGCAACATTGGTACCACTGGGCCGGTGGAGAGTGAAACCCATCCACTGGTTCAGAAAAGAAGAATGGAACCCAAGGCAGTCTTGGAACGACGTGATACTTCTTCACGAATTTCCAGACATGACATGGTGGATGTCAACGAAAAATCTCCAGGTGGGTGTACCTTTGAAGGAAGAACGTCCGGAGTTACTCCTATTCTCGGATGCGTCATCCACAGGGTGGGGAGCCCATCTAGGAGATTGGACAGTGGCAGGAATTTGGACGCCAGCGGAATGCGGTCTACACATCAACGTGTTAGAATTGAGAGCTGTCAGGAACGCAGTTCACTGTTGGAAAAAGGAAATCTCGGGAATGAACATCGGTGTGATGTCCGACAACTCTACAGCGGTAGCCTACATCCGTCGGGGAGGGGGGACACACTCCAAAACCTTGATGCAAGAGACGTCGCTACTAATGCAACTCTGCGAGGACTTCAGGATCACTCTGATACCCAGACACATCCCAGGGAGGCTCAATGTATGGGCCGACGAGCTCTCCAGGAAGAACGAAATGCCAACAACGGAATGGCAACTCGACCCAAATGTGTGTCATGGTCTTTTTGCAACATGGGGAACCCCGATGGTCGACCTATTCGCGACAAGAAACAACTCGCAGTTGAGGAACTTTGTGTCCCCCTTCCCGGACCATCTAGCATGGGCGACAGATGCTTTTTCCATTCCATGGAAAGGGATGGATGCTTACGCGTTCCCACCTTTCTGCCTTCTCCAACTCGTTCTGAACAAGATCAGAGAGGATTCAGGTTCATACATTCTTGTTGCACCGTTGTGGCCAGCCGCGACGTGGTTCCCAGACCTACTAGAACTGGCGAAAGAAGATCCGATTCATCTACCATTAACCCCCCGATTCCTGTCTCAAAACCGCGGGAGGACGATCCACCCGTCCCCGGAGGTGCTTCATCTTCACGGGTGGAGACTTTAAGGGGTCACCTGACGCGTGAAGGTTTCTCAGAGGAGGTCACGAACAGACTCCTACAGTGCGTCCGGAGCTCGACAGTTAAGATGTATGAAAGCAAATGGAGACGATGGTTCAAGTGGGCGACTGAACAAGGCTGTGACCCATGTGACCCCCCGGTGGTGGCATGGTCACAATTCCTGGAAGAACTGTTTCAAAAAGGCCTTTCCCCAACTTCCATCAAGGGCTATCGGGCAGCAGTAAACTCCGTGCTGACCTGCTTAGGCAAGTCGTCCGTCGGAACGGACCCTAGGATCTCGCAAATGATCTCCTCATTCGAAAAAGCGAGACCGAGGACAAAGAAGTTGTTCCCTACATGGAATCTCCCTCTTGTGTTGGATAGTTTGACAAAACCACCTTATGAACCACTCCATGGTGCAAATGCCATGCTTCTTACTCAGAAGACGGTGTTTTTAGTGGCACTGGCGTCGGCAGCACGCCAAAGCGAGTTAGCAGCCTTCGCTAGAGACGATGGTTTCCTTCGTTTCGCCAGGGACTGGTCCTCAGTCTCTCTGGTCTTCCCGGCTTGTTTCCAGGCGAAGAATTCCAGACCAGACGTAGCACAGAAACCCGTTGTGATCCACGCCTTGGGGAAGAAGAAGTCTGGAGAACGGAGCAGCGAACCACAATGCCCAATAAGAGCGCTCCGATACTACATTGACAAGACTTCAACATCAATGCTGACAGTAAGACAAAGAACGGGTTACACACCGCTGTTTCTCGACGTAGACGCGGCTTCAGGCGAAGTATTAAACAAACGGGTAACCCCCTTTAAACTTGGAAGCTGGATATGCCAGGTGATCAAGAGGGCGTACGAACTGAGCCCGGAACACCCGGACGTCCCAAGTACGATTCGGGCACATGAACTCAGGGCACTATCGGCCTCGTGGGCATACGGATGCGGGACCCCGTTAGACGAAGTTGTAGCAGCGGGATCGTGGAGGAGCAAGAACACCTTCATTAAGCATTATCTGAGGGAAACCTGCGGTGAGAGTGCACGTAGCGTCGTCGAACAGCACGTGGTCGCCGGGTCAAAACAAAACCGGCAGACGACAGTGCGGAAGACCAATCAGTGACAGACGAACACAGGTGGATAGGATATTGGCAGTGCGCTCTAGAGAATTGCGGACACGAGAGAGAAACGCACACCAGAGGAAAGCCATATCACATAGTTTCGGCAGGCAGAAAAACCATAACGCCGAAAACCAAAGAACGAGAGAGGGAGGAGACTCGAACATCCAGACAACACAGTGAGGTGAGTTGACTGATTAAGGTTGTTGGACTTAGTGAAAAATTTTTTACTTTGTACTTACCCCTTCTTTGTTAGTTGCCCGCCGCCTTTCCGACAAAGTCAGCATGTAGACTGGAGGTAAGTATTTTGCAGATAGTAAGAAATGAAAATTTTAACTTGTTAAAATTAGTTTTTACTATCATAAAAATACTTACCTCCAGTAGAACCCGCCCTGCCTCCCCGCTAACGAACAAGAAAGGTTCAAAAAGCGAATGGGGTTTTCCCCACGAGGCAGGCGGCTGCAGCGCCAGCGCTGGTAGCGCGCCTAGCGGGAAAAGAGGGCAACTGACGTTGAAATTCATAAATTCAGGATTTATGGGTGGTTGAGCATGGGAAAAGCAAAATTAAACGAATTTAGCATGTAGACTGGAGGTAAGTATTTTTATGATAGTAAAAACTAATTTTAACAAGTTAAAATTTTCATTTTTCTCCATCTTGTCGCAAAGGGTGGCTTAATAAAATGTCACCGAACTTTTTTTTTCGGAAATTTAATTGTCTGCAACTTTAAAGCCACAGATTTGCAAATGAAGCATTCAAGATTCGCGCTTCAGCACAAGGACTTACAGGTTTTGCAGTGTGAACCAATGGGCCTAAATATTGTTTAAAGTTAAGTTTTCTTGTGATTCACTATATTTAACACACTCAACATTATTACGCAATTTTATTTCTTGTGATTCCATGTTGTAGCAAAATCTAGCCGAAATATGAATGGACTTAACGTATGCAATAATAATTTATATTTTATGGGTTTAGTTTCAGTTTTCTGCTAATGCAAATTTGTTAGAGGATACTGCATTTACGATAGATGATGGGTGTCAGCCCAAGGTAGAACTCACGACTCCAGAGAGGAACGTTATTGCTGCCACATTTACTCAATTTTTGCTCAAGAATATTGGTAAGTTGAAAATACAATTCTGTTTTACTCCAAAAATTATTCTTGATTCCTTGAAAACCGATGTGAATGCTGCAGTGTTGGTTTCTTACTACCTGCAAATACTTACTTTAGTAATTATGCTTAAAATCATCATTTTACGCTATCACTGCTCATTTATCAACTAAAAAACTCCCTTTTTTAGCTTGAATCCAAACTTTCTCTACTCTCCCGCCAGGGGCGCTGCTACTGCTAACTAGGAGGCCGCCATCTTGTTTGGTCCCATCATCACATTTTGAGCACATTGTTGGGGAAGGACGTGTTTGGCATCGCTGCCTTTGTTTTCGAGTTTGGAAGCAGAGTTATCAACTTTTCTTGGCAGAAAAATGACCACGGTAGAAGAATCTAAAGAATTATTGCGTGAGAGACTTAATTCGAAGAAGTTCAACTGTGAAAGACATTCTGCATACGTGGAAGAAGTCGGACCAGAAGGCGGATCAAAGGGCCAGAGCAGCGGCGGCAGTTTTGGTTGATGAAGGAACGACAGCCGTTTGTCAACAAGAGGGAGAAAACAAGATGGCGTCGACCAACGGAAACGCTTTGCTGAGATTCATGAAACTGTGGGGGTGTCGGATGATGCGAAGTTGATTGATTGTGCAGTGGGACAGGTGCCGTTCTCAAATGAAGAGCTGCTGGCGTCGATGCAGACCACAGCCAACGTAATTTTTGATGAGAAAGCAACTCGTCTGGAGCAACGAATTACGGACAAGGTGGATTCGGCAGTGTCGGTGGAAAAGAAGTTCGGCGTCCTTATGGCAGATATGCTCCACATGTTGCAACCATTCTTGCCCAAAGAGGAAGAAAAATCGAGGGATAAATTAGGGGCCGATGTCTCTGTTGCGACGGACATCGAGTCTTCATCCGTTATGCAGTCGCTACGTGTCGTGAATGACGTTGTTAAGTCCGAGTCTAGATCCAAGCTCTCGCTCCCGGTGTGGGGAATAGCGGTTCGTATGAGGACTCCAGTGAAAAATCACTCAAAACTGTAGGAGTAGTAAAGTCCAGTGAGGACAAATTTACGAAACTACTGGACATAACGAGTTTGTTTATGGCGTCAACCACGACAGGCGTCAAGTCGCCGCATGTCGCTGGGTAGTCGCCACTGCGTGAGGAGAATAGCCGTTCTGTCGCCGCCCAGTCGTCACCTAGTAGCCGCGTGTCGAATGTTAGTAGGGGTCGCCAGCAGAAGAGCGTTTAATTTAAAAAAAAAAAAAAAACCTGTATCATTCGTGCCGTAAATCTCCGAGAAAAGGAGTAGGTTATAGGAACGATAGCACTAGTAAATAGCTATCTCTTCCCAGCCGTAAATCACCGAGAAAAGGTGTAGGTCGTAGGAACGAGAATGCTGGTAGATAGCTATATCGTCCCTGCCGTAAATCTCCGAGAAAAGGAGTAGGTAATAGGAACGAAAACACTAGTAAATGGCTTTCTCTTCCCAGCCGTAAATCACCGGGAAAAGGTGTAGGTCATGGGATTGAGACACGAGATTCGGCGACAGGGCACATATGAACGCGTCTATGTCGCCGGACTGTAGGTTAGCATGGGACATGTTGACGGGTTCCGCAGTGACACACCCTCGCGTCAAAAGTGTCGGGTCGTGTCGCCATCGTGTCGTGTCGTGTCGCCATCGTGTCGTGTCGCCAGCGTGTCGTGTCACCATCGTGTCGTGTCACCGTCGTGTCATGTCGCCATCGTGTCACCTGTACAAACATCGTTCTTGTTGCCAGTGGTATGAGGTTAGTAAAGTGGGACTTACGGAAGGATCCCCCCCTCTTTTTTTTTGCCTTCGACTATCTTCTCTTCCTTGGGTCCATAGGCTGAGTGGGGGGTGAAAATATGCCCCTTTGGGGAATTGGCCGCTATATGCAGTCGCACGAGGCCACTATGTCCAATCCCCCCCCCCGTGTTTGCCTTGGAACCAGGGCGCTGTTTAGCGGCTTGTGCAGAGGATTATGGTTCAAGACATTGGGTCTGTTGCACACCTGTCATGTTCTAAACCTCTGCCACCGCATGATCCGAAGAAGACACATATGTTTTCACATCGGTAGGAAAGGGTGCCCCAAATAAGAAGAGATTTCGGACCTACAAGGAGGCCGAACCCCTCGTTCATTAAAACTCCCACTTAACAATTTGAAGAGGACGCTGTCATGTTGAGAGCCAGCATGAGGGCAAGCTCTCAAGCAGAACTCATTTACTCATCATCAACTGCAGCTGTGAAGGCGATGGCTCCTGTCAACCCGGAGCCAGGGGAAATAAAGCAATTAGGGAGTGTATGCATCTTCTTAAACGAGCGTCATCGTTCCACAAAGATAGTTTAATTTGGCAATGCCGTCTACTCCTGAACAATGCTTTTCGGCGTTGGGACGCCCTCCTCGAATCTGCGACAGGGATCCCGGCGGATGTAGTGGGCAAGTTGAGACTTTTGCCAGTTCAGGGTTCAGGAGACTTGTTTAATGGACAATTACTGGTGTTAGCTCCGGGACTCAGAGAAAAGGTGCGACCCGTCCAAACCTCGGTCAGCGCGAACCATGGAAGCTCTCGAAGCAAGACTGTGTATGCAAAGATCCAACACCCAGCGTCCGGACATTGGAATAAGCCATACGGGGAAGATTGTGTCGGACCCCTTCGTCATCCAGACCCTGGAGGAGGGATATACTCCGCCAATCTTCGGAAACTTAATCAACATCTTGTAAAGGAACACTTCCAAATGGAATCGATGGAATCGATTCGAGGCTCACTTCAGCACAAAGAGTTTACCATTTCTATCGATCTCGAGGATGCGTTTCTGTACGTTCCCCTCAATCCTTCGATTCGCCACCTGTTCCGCCTAGCAGCGGGGGGGAAATCGTTCCAATGGAAATCTCTTCACCCTACCCTTCACCCTTCGCCTTTCGGTTTAGCGACGGCTCCATACGTGTTTACCCGGATGCTGAAACCAGTCCTTGCATATCGGCACCTACATCACATCAACGCTCATGCTTACTTGGACGATTGGCTGGTTCGGAACAAGGACCGTTTTCTTCTGACACAGCAGTGGGAATTGTGCAGCTCCCTGTTTTCTCATTTGGGTCTTGGTGTAAACCTCAGGATGTCAAGCCCTGTTCCGAGCTCCTGCTTTGTGTTCCTGGGTGCGGAGTTCGACACCGTCACAATGTTGGTAAGACCCACGCTGGAAAGGTTTGTGAAGACGAAGACGACGGTGAAGGCTTTCGTCGGGAGGACCAAGGTGACGGCGAAAGAGTTAGCATCACTCATTGGACTCTTGGACTCCAACGCCAGACTTGTACCCTTAGGCCACTGGCGTGTGAAACCGATTCACTGGTTTCAGAAGACGGCGTGGCAACCACGGAACAGTTGGAAGAACATCATTCCTCTCCAAGACCTCCCGAGGGAGAGCTTGTCGTGGTGGACGGTGAAGGGAAACTTTCAAGTCGGAGTGCCCATTCACGAGCCCGTGCCAGAGCTATTCCTGTTTTTTTACGCCTCCCTGTCAGGTTGGGGTGCTCGCCTTGCCGGGGAAGCTGTATCAGGCATTTGGGGCGAAGAGGAGAAGGGCCTGCATATCAACGTCCTGGAGCTCAGAGCGGTCTGGAAAGCGCTCCTTGTCTGGAAGCTGGGGCTGACCCTTCAGGCAGTGGGCATCATGTGCGACAATGCCACGGCTGTAGCGTATGTGAAGAAAGGTGGAGGCACCCATTCGAAGTCTCTCATGGAAGAAGCCTCCATCCTGTTCGAGATCTGCCTGCAGTACGAAATCACGCCGGTTCCTCGCCACATAGCAGGAAGTCTCAACGTGGGGCGGACGAGTTGTCCCGGGGTTCGCTTGTGCCGACTACGGAATGGATGTTGGACCCACAAGTTTGCAAGGCCCTGTTTCTAAAGTGGGGAACCCAGTCGGTGGACCTGTTTGCGACCCATTACAACGCTCAGCTCCCGTGTTTTGTGTACCCTTTCCCGGATGCGATGGCCTGGGCGACGGACGCGCTGTCAATCAGCTGGGAAGGACTGAATGCATACCCTTTCCCGCCGTTCAAACTTCTGCTGAAAGTGATCAACAAGTTGAGAGCGGCCAAAGGCAAATTCATCCTAGTAGCCCCCTGGCGGCCAGCGGCTCAGGGTTTCCGAAGTTGATGGAAATGAAAAAAGCGGGTCCAATCCCTTTGCCTATCACGGAATTTTTTTTGTCCCAGCATCGGGGGAGGACCCTGCACCAAAACCCTTCCATGCTGAATCATCAAGGGTGGAATCTCTGAGGAAGAATTTGGTGAGGAAGGGATTTAAGGAGGAAGTGGCATCCAGGATAACGAAGTGTTTGAGGGAGTCCTCGTAACGTAACTACAATGCCAAATGGAAGAAGTGGTTCGAGTGGTGTGTGAAGTCAGGCTGCGACCCATGCAACCCGGACCTGCAAATGCTGACAACTTTCTTTGAAGAGTTTTTTGTCAAAGGCTTGTCCCCAAGTGCTATCAAGGGCTATCGATCGGCCATTAACTCGGTGTTGACGTGCGTAGGGGACCCAAAGTCTGTTTCCAATGTGGTGGTTTCCGAACAGATGACAGCCTTTGAAACTGGGAGGCCAAGACAAGCAAAGTTGTTCCCGAAATGGGATCTGCCTTTGGTGTTGCAAAGCCTAATGGGCGCAACCATATGAACCAGCAAGAAATGCGTCCATTCTATCACTATCCCAGAAGACAGTGTTCCTGGTCGCGTCAGCCTCGGCAGCACGCCAAAGTGAGGTGGCAGCCTTCACCAGGGATGAGGGTCATATTCGTTTTACCAAAGACTGGTCGGAGGTATTTTTGACGTTTCCGGCCCATTTCAGAGCGAAAAATTGCAAACCGGGAACGACACCAAAGCCTGTGCGGATTAAAGCTCTAAAAGGGTGTGGACAAACAGGAAACCAGGAACGTTTACAGTGTCCGATTAGAGCTTTGCCGGTTCTACCTGACCAAAACAGAGAATAAGGAAGGGGGACCGCACGTTCGTGACAAGCCTACTCCGCTGTTTTTTGATGTGGACTCGAACAGTGGTGAAATGCTAGATAAGGGGGTGTCACCCTTCAAGTTGGGGAAATGGATCTGCGCCGTGATTAAAAGAGCATATCTGAACGGCCAGAATCATGAAGATGACCCCGCTGAGGTCAGAGCACATGAGCTCCGGGCATTAGCCGCATCATGGGCACGCCTCTGATGTGGTGGTAGCAGCGTGCTCATGGAACAACCGTACCACCTTCATCAAGCACTACCTTCGGGAAACATCTGGATTTAGAGGACAGAATGAGGTGAGGGGTCATGTGGTGGCAGGAAAAGACCTCTGAGGACGATCCACCGGATGGGGTCACCCTTAGTGTAGACTGGGGACACCCGGACGGGAACGTTCCAATGGAAATCTCTTCCCTTCGGTTTAGCGACTGCTCCATACGTGTTTACCCGGATGCGGAAACCTGTGCTTGCATACCTGCACCTACATCACATCAAAGCTCACGCTTATTTGGACGATTGGCTGGTTCGAAACAAGGACTGTTTTCTTCTGACCCAGCAGTGGGAAATGTGCAGCTCCCTGGTTTCACATTTAGGTCTTGGTATAAACCTCAAGAAGTCCAGACCAGTTCCAAGCACTGGTTTTATGTTCCTGGGTGCAGAGTTCAACACTGTAAAAATGGTGGTAAAACCAACACTGGTGAGGTTCGTCAAGACGAGAACGTCGGTGAAGACGTTCGTCAGAAGGACCAAGGTAACGGCGAAGGAGTTGGAATCGCTCATTGGACTCTTGGACTCCAATGCCAGACTTGTACCCTTAGGCCACTGGGGGTGAAACCAATTCACTGGTTTCGGAAGACGGCGTGGCAGCCGCGGAACAGTTGGTTGGACATCGTTCCGCTACAAGATCTCCTGAGGCAGAGCTTGTCGTGGTGGACGGCGAAGCGAAACCTTCAAGTTGGAGTGCCCGTTCACGAGCCCGTTCCGGAGTTGATCCTATTTTCAGACGCCGCCCTGTCAGGTTGGGGTGCTCACCTTGCCGGGGAAACTGCATCAGGCATTTGGAGCGAAGAGGAGAAGGTCCTGCACGTCAACGTCCTGGAACTCAGAGCACTTTGGAGAGCCCTCCTTGCCTGGAAGCTAAGGCTGAGGGGCAGGCAGTGGGCATCATGTGCGACAATGCCACGGCTGTTGCGTATGTGAAGAAAGGTGGAGGCACACATTCGAAATCTCTTATGGAAGAAGCCTCCATGCTGTTCGAGATCTGCATGCGGTACGAAATCTCGCCGGTTTCCCCGCCACATAGCAGGAAGTCTCAACGTGTGGGCGGACGAGTTGTCCCGGGGTTCACAGGTGCCGTCTAGGAATGGATGTTGGACCCTCAGGTTTGTGAAGCCCTGTTTCGTCAGTGGGGAACCCCATCGGTGGATCTGTTTGCAATCCCACTACAACACTCAACTCTCATGGTTTGTGTCCCCATTCCCGGATGCGAGGGCCTGGGCAACGGACACGCTGTCAATCAGCTGGGAAGGTCTGAATGCGTACCTTTTCCCGCCGTTCAAACTTCTGTTGAAAGTGATCAACATGTTGAGAGTGGCCAAAGGGAACTTTATCCTAGTAGCCCCCGGGTGGCCAGCGCCTCCATGGTTCCCAGCGTTGATGGAGCTGAAAAAGACGGACCCAATCCCTTGCCAATCACAGAGAACTTCTTACCCCAGCATCGGGGGAGGACCCTGCACCAAAACCCTTCCATGCTGAATCTCCAAGGGTGGAAACTCTACGGAAGAATTTGGTGAGGGAGGGATTTAAGAAGGAAGTGGCATCCAGGATTACGAAGTGTTTGAGGGAGTCCTCGCAACGTAACTACAATGCCAAATGGAAAAAGTGGTTCGAGTGGTGTGTAAAGTCGGGCTGCGACCCATGCAACCCGGACCTACGAATGCTGACAGCTTTCTTTGAAGAGCATTTTGTCAAAGGTTTGTCCCCAAGTGCTATCAAGGGCTATCGTTCGGCCATTAACTCGGTGTTGACATGCGTTGGGGATCCAAAGACTGTTTTCCAATGTGGTGGTTTCCAAACAGGTGACAGCCTTTGAAAATGGGAGACCAAGACAAACGAAATTGTTCCCCACATGGCATCTGCCTTTGGTGCTGCAAAGTCTAATGGGCGCCCCATATGAGCCAGCTAGAAATGCGTCCATTCTATCTCTATCCCAGAAGACAGTATTCCTGGTCGCTTTAGCCTCGGCAGCACGCCAAAGTGAGTTGGCAGCCTTCACCAGGGATGAGGGCCATATTCGTTTTGCCAAAGACTGGTCGGAGGTGTTTTTGACGTTTTCGGCCCATTTCAGAGCAAAAAATTGCAAACCGGGAACGACATCAAAGCCTGTTCGAATTAGGGCTCTAAACGAGTGTGGACAAACACGAAACCAAGAATGTTTACAGTGTCCGATTAGAGCTATGCGGTTCTACCTATCCAAAACTGAAAATACAGAAGGAGGACTGCAAGTTCATAACAAGCCAACTCCACTGTTTTTTGATGTGGACTCAAACAGTGGTGAAATTATGGATAAGGGAGTGTCACCCTTCAAGTTGGGGAAATGGATCTGTGCCGTGATTAAAAGAGCATACTTGAACGGACAGGATCACGAGGATCTCCCCGCTATAGTTAGAGCACATGAGCTTCGGGCATTGCCGCATTAGCCACATCATGGGCGTATGGTTGTGGCACACATTTGGATGAGGTGGTCACAGTGTGCTCATGGAATAGCAGTACCACCTTCATCGAACACTACCGGATGGGGTCACCCTTAGTTTAGACTGGGGACACCCGGACGGAGGCACACACTGGGGAATGAACTATAGTGCTAACTCAGACTGAGGGAGTCACCTTGAGTGTAGACTAGGGGCACCCAGTCAACTGAGTACGCCAGTGAAGTAACTGGAAGAGGAGACGAGACCAACTGTGTAGAGGTGGTAAGTTGACTTATTCCATGTAAAAACAGTAGTAGGCAAGCTCTCCCGGGTTCAGTGAGATTTCTCCCCACCGCCTGAATGACAAATTCAGCATAATTACTGAAGTAAGTATTTGCAGGTAGTAAGAAACGATAATTTTAAAAGGTAAAATTAGTTTTTACTAACCTAAATACTTACTTCAGTAAGAACCCGCCCGCCTCCCCGCATTCACTGAAAGGAGAGTTCAAAATGTGATAAGGGGAACAAACAAGATGGCGGTCTCCTAGGTAGGAGTAGCAGCGCCCCTGGCGGGAGAGGAGAGAAAGTTTAGATACAAGCTAAAAAAAAGGGAGTTTTTTAGTTGATAAATGAGCAGTGATAGCGTAAAATGATGATTTTAAGCATAATTACTGAAGTAAGTATTTAGGTTAGTAAAAACTAAATTTACCTTTTAAAATTATCGTTTTTTTTTTCAAGAGTCCCATAGGGTGGAGACATGGTATGAACTTGTGTCCTCTGGGTTGGAGGACAAGACACTATCCACTCGGGCTGTGCTTTGGTTCTTAGGGAACCATCACATTCATTCTTGTGTGAGGCATTTGTACAGGTCTTTAAGGGGTTATCAGCCATGCATGTGTAAGGGTTGTTGTGCGCTCTTTCTTGGATGGAAGCATGGCAACAGCACGGTGCACCTTGCAGGCCTGCAGCAGAACAACAAGTGTCTGTTTCTGGGAGTTCTGTATTGAAGATATATTAAACCAGTTATCTATCCAAACAAGTGCCTTGCGATTGCCGTAAATCGTGGATTAAACGCCCATGGGCTATGTAGTTAATTTGGCAAAAATAGGGGGTGGGCTTTAAATCAATCATTATACATTTTCTAACCTTTCAGGACATCTATTACAGAAAATTCGAAGCTTTTGAACGATCTCTGAAAGACCAATTTTTATATCCTTTTAATTGCTGTGAAGAAGGGAGGAGGCTTAGGTGAGAGATGCCCAGGCCTTGTGCAGGTGCTAGGAGCTAAAGGAAGAGGCCACTATTACTACAGGGAGGGAGAAGGGGCCAGTAAACATAGCAAGCAGTACTATCTTTATTCAAATCATATAACTTAAGTAATTTTTCGTAGAAAAACGACAATTTGAGGGGTAGGCTTTTACTCTACTATTTCATGATTTTGACTTTACAGCATTTTAGGGGGTGGGCTTTAGCTTCAACTGGGCTTTTAATACACGATTTACGGTACTGAAGAGATGTACTATGATGAACAGCATGAGGGATCATCGTCACACATGCAATCTTCAATTTTAGTTTCTATAGTCTTAAAAAAGTAGTGCTAATGCTGTAGGGTTGGTTTTTTTTTCCAATTCACGTCTGAGACATGGTTCGATCTTGTGTCCTTCTACCATTAAGGGCCTATCCACTCTGCTTGGCTTTGATCGTTGTGCTCTGGTCCCCAGGGAACCTTCATAAAGTTAGCTTTTTGTCGCTGGACTAGGTGTTCTTAAAAGACATTTGTTCTGGTTGTGAAGGGGTTAAGGGCTTTTTCAGGATAGTAGTGAGTCTGCATGAAAGCTTTAAAAGAGTCACACCGCTTACTCTGTAAATTCCGGTTCATTGTTTACACTAGTCAGCACAATAGCTTCGTACATTTTCGACAGTCAGGATTAACTGTGGTTGGGGGGGGGGGGTCTCAGTTCGACTGTCTTCATCAGGCTTCTACACCAATTTTTTGTGCATGCTGCAAGCTGCATGCAGCAGTCATGAAGGCTGGCCACTTTGTGAATTTCAAATGCTTGAAACAGACTTGACAAAACCTGGCGCGAAATTGAAAATCAGCCAGATATTTTGTGTGCTACAAATGGAGTGCCCGTGTTAAAGCATTTAATAGTGTCAATTTTTGGGGGAGTAAAACTTTTTGAGTTGTTTTTGTTGTTGTTGTTGTTGTTTTTGTACAATTACCGTAAATCGTGGATTAAACGCCCATGGGCTTATGCAGTTAATTTGGCAAAAATAAGGGGGGGAGGGTGGGCTCTAAATCAAGCATTATCAATTTTCTAACTTTTCTGGACATCTATTACAGAAAATTCAAAGCTTTTGAACGATCTCTGAAAGACCAATTTTTACATCCTTTTAATTGCTGTGAAGCAGGGAAGAGGCTTAGGTGAGAGATGCCAGGCCTTGTGCAGGTGCTAAAGGAAGAGTCTACTATTACTACAGGGAGGGAGTAGGGGCCAGTAAACATAGCAAGCAGTACTATCTTTATTCACATCATATAACTTTTCGGTAATTTTTCGTAGAAAAACGACAATTTGAGGGGTGGGCTTTAACTCTACTATTTCATGATTTTGACTTTACAGCATTTTAGGGGGTAGGCTTTAGCTTCAACTGGGCTTTTAATACACAATTTACGGTACAGACTTTGTATACAGGGCAATAATTTATGGATTCCCTATATTTTAGAATTTCGATGCTGTGCACTACATTTTAGTTGTCGCTATCATGATTTCATGGGGTGGGTGGCAGATCTGACAGCATTCTATTCAACATTTGAATGGTGACAGGCTCATTCGTACTTTGGTCTAGAACAAATCTATAAGTTCAGTCACACTATGACCAAAGGTTTATCAAAAATACACTGACTTGACTAGCGAATTTTCGGCTGGTTACGAAAGTACATTACTGTTTGTTTTCAGACTTCATCAGGCTCACAGGTCTTGCTGAACCGTCTTGAAACCGTCCTGATGACGGCCCAAGTCAAAATAGTAATGCTAGTCCATCATTGTGTTTTTGATAAACTTTTGGTCATAGCACGACTGAACTTTTAGATCCATTCAACACCCTACCGAAAAAAATAAGTCCGTGCGCACCCTGTGAGCAGCGGGCGCTATTCATGAATAACCTTGCTCGGCCAAGCTGAAATAGCAAAAGATTTTCCAAAAAAAAACATGATTTGAATAGAAGTACTAGACAAAGGTTGCTTTCTGTTGCATGTATTTATTTATCACTCTTAACCAGTGAAACTGGACTTCTAAGTAAAAGTGAAAATTTTGTCATTATAGGTGGGTCAGAGACGTTCAAGGATAAGCAGGAATTTTTTTATCATGAAGTGCGGAAATTGCATCAAAAGCGGTACCACGATAAACTTCCCATAAAAGTTCAAAGAGAGAAACTCCTCGAGACGGTTGGTTCAGTTACATGAAATACTGTTATTTATTTCGTTAACGTATACTTAAGTCCGATTTAATAATTAACTTGGTTAATAATTTGCTTTTCCAAACAGTCTATTAAAGCTGTGAAGAGCTTTACTACGACGGATTGGTGCAAGAACTTTGAAATAACATTCCAATCGGAACAAGGTATAATCTCTCACATGATAGGTAGCACGCTGGTTACAGGAATTTAGCTTGTGTGTTTAATACATCTTTTATTCATAGGACTTGACTGGGGAGGTCTTCGGAGGGAATGGTTTGAACTTGTTTGCTCAGGTTTATTTGAAGCAGAAAATCAACTTTTTATGCGTTTCAAGAACGATAAACAGGGTTTAGTAAGTACCATTATACATAATTATCATCTTTAAATAAATAAATACGGATATGGGACATATATTTGTCTGATGATCTCTCTCTCTGGACTTCATTTAGAGACTTGCAGTAGCGTCAGCCTTAATTGAAGGGGGGGTAGGGGTGCAGCATAATTATTTTTCTCCCATCTCTTCCTGAAGGCAAGTGACCTGTCCAGCAAATAGCTCATTCCCTCATTACAGCTACAACTGACCAAAGGCAGCAACACAGTCTCCCTTTATGGTATGGGAGTTAGTTATGATAAACTGGTGTCAGGATATGTCTTTAAAACGTATCGTAAAATACTGCCAGCTTGGTTGATGGGGAGGTGTGAACGGAGAAGAAAGCACCTGGAAACGCACACTTAATGATAAACATGACGTCACATGTGATCTCAACTATGGCTGAGACTACTGTAAACATTGTTGCTTCTGACCAACATTAGGCATGTGTCTTGCACTTCTGCCATTGTCCTTTGGCTGCATTGTGTTGCTGTATGCGTTGACCAAAAATTAGCAAAAGTTGTTGCTTGTTGGTGACAGTTTGATATCTCGAATGCATGGAAAACTGAGTCAAAACAAAGCATTCCAAAAGTATCTATTGATTGAGTGTGTTGTCACCTTTCGATGTGACTGATGGATCCATCCGATGTTAGTCAATAAGTTAAGTCGAGAAGTAGGTCCCATTGTTCCCGAACTCAGTATGAACTTCCTCTTCCGCTGCAATCACACAATCCATCGTGTCATGTTGAAGGTGACATTATTTCCGCTGTTACTAGTGCTTTATTGAGTTTGCCGGGTTCTGATTGTAGTTTTGGAAAGCATTGAATGGTGATGTAACAGCACATCGTACACATGACATCATGCATTGAGCCAAACTGTCTTGAACAAGTGACTAGCTTTTGTAGTTTGTTCTTGTTCCGTTTGGCTTTCACAATGCAGTAATATTTATTTTTTATAAACGGGACAGAAAGCCAATTGGGCTCAATAAGTGTTAAATAAATGCGGATGCAAACCTATTTAACTCGGCCATCTCAGTATGGCTGAGTGGTAAGACTCCGGCCTTTGGTTTCAAAGGTTGTGGGTTCGATTCTCCACTCAGGCAGTCTGACATTTAAGTCCAAAAGGCAATGTAAATAGGTTTGCATCCGTATTTATGTAACATTTATTTTTTGTTTTAAATTATTTTCATGATTTATTTATCTATTTTTACGTTTGCAGATTTTAGGTGGTAGAGCTGCAGAGTAGCAGTATAAATTGCTGCATTAAGTTGTATAATCTCACTGTCGTAAGGTTCTTGCTCGCTTTGCTAAAGAATATTGCAAAACATCTCATTGAAGGGTTTAAGATTACTGGTACCCTGGCTGATGCATACAGACCAAAAGAATCCCATGAACATTTACGTTGAACCGTTTGCTGTAACTTCTTGGCAGCATTTAAGACTGTACCAAGGTGCACAATTTTTGTTTTCAAGGTCTTTAACGACTTGCACGATAGTAACTTGTGAGCTACGTGTCGTAGAATAGCAACGTAAGTTGGAAAGTTATTTTGCTGCTAGCTTCGCCCGTAAGGCCAAAGATTCTGCTCCGAATTCCATTCCGTTTTTTTGCATTGGCATTTGATTACGGTTCTGTTACCGTCCAATTTTCACTTTTCTACGACGTGAAGTTAGCATTGTGATGACCTTAAAGGCCCATTCCAAGGAAATTCAATAAGGCTGTGGTACCGGTATCGGCCGGATCAGCACCGGTTTAACAAGTACCGGAAAAAGTATCGAATCGGCTTGTTTTTTCCAGAATCGGCATTTTCGTACATTAATAATATGGAATAGTGTTCCCAACGCTACTAAAAATTAGCCTGCAATTAAGTCTAAAGGATTAGGCCTAGAAGTATAAAATATTTGCAGTCAACACAAAAAAATGTGTAAATGATCTTGTTGAGCAATAAGGTGGTTAGCAAACAATTCCTTTGTAAAAGTGTTAACGTTTGTTACACCATCAAATTATTAACGTATCAACATGTTCTGTATTGTTTATAAGTTATTGTTTGACATCGGCATCGTCACAGTATCTGCACATAACCAAAAGTACCTGTACCGGGATCGGGTAAACGGGTACCGTTATCGGGAAAGAGGCACTGGCACAGCCTTAAAATTTAAGTTACCAGCATTACCACATCCCCATAGACATAGTTTATGTACGCATGTTTTCGTTGTTCTTTAAGTAGGTTTGGAATAACAAGCTTCTCGGGGCTTTGGCCTATCCTGTAGAGTGATATTAGTTCGTTCAGTGACATAGCTGTGTATTTCAGGTTCATCCCAATCCTAAACGACCGCCCAACGCCAAACTGAAGCACTACGAATTTGCTGGCAAAATAGTTGGTAAATGCCTGTACGAGTCTGCATTAGGGGGCTCCTATCGCCAGTTAGTTAAGGCTCGCTTTTCACGTTCATTTTTGGCTCAGCTCATTGGTCTGCGTGTGCATTACAAGGTAAACTGTCAGAATTACGTCGCGTAAAAGTTAACTCTTTCTGGCGATAAACGTTTTACTAATGATTGTTGGCTTGCTTTACTTCTCTTCAGTACTTTGAGCAAGATGATCCTGAATTATACGTCTCAAAAATCAAATATATCTTAGAACACGACGTGGATGGTATGGAGTTATACTTTTCGGAAGAAGAGTATAATAATGTAGGGCAGCTACTTAAGGTAAGGGAATTTGATAACACTGTAGTTCCTTCATTTGCTGTTAAGCAGCAGACAGCTGTGACATGTTGTTGTTGAAAATGTCGTCTTTCAACTGTAGTTGAATGAAACAGCCTGTCAGAAAACGGATGTAAAATGTGCTTTTTCACTTTTCAGTAGGAATCGACCCAATCCGAACCGGATCTAAACCCGGTATCGCCATTCCAATATACCACTCTGCGTTTTTTTTCACCAGCTTGCCAATGGAGCTATTTCAAATGGCTAGCCTAAACTGTTTAGAAGTAAGGGGGAAACCAATGAACAAGTTGCGAGAATGTGTACTTAAGTGTTTATACTTTACTCAATTTACTTGTTTACTCAGCTAGAGAGAAAATTTAGTCTGTATACAATGCAAAAGGCTGAAACAATCAACAAATGTTTTATTTTGGATTCGATTAGAATCCGGATCCGATCCGAATTGTGTAAAAGTAGATTCGGTCGATATCTATTAGTATTGGTATTACCTTAATGACAAGGCTGTAGCAGTGCCATTACAAACTTGTGTTGTTGCCTCATTCAAATCGTGTTACTAAAAATAAACATGGGCCTGTGCTTACCACCTACCTTCATTTATCGCCGGTTCAGATTATATGCCGAAAAAATTATTGCCGTGGGCTCTAAGAGGAAAGTCTGTAGTTTTCTGCTCTATGGATATTTTGGGACAATTTAAGCAGGCCCTCTGTCAGCCTGAAATACTTTAATTTGTTTGCTTTTAACGTTTTATTTGGTGGCTCCTACCTACTTCGAGCCAGTAAAATGTAGTTTTGAATTTCCAAAACCCATTTTCAAATTTGCACCCAAAAATATGTTGCTGGAGTTTTTCTGCTTTTTTAATACAGGGTAAAACCAAAATGTAATTAAGTGATGTAACTTGCACTTTAATCTTTAAATATTGTAGCATATATTATCACAATGTACAGTTTTACTCCACTTTGTTTTAAAATGTGTTGTTCTCATTCGCAGACTCCGACTCACTGTGTTACCTATTTTATACAAAATGGGATATCCTCTTGTTGTCGACACCTTGTCATCTAACTTAATTTGCATATAATTCAACTATAATTTATGCAAATTTTACGTCACCTGAAGTACTCTCTACTCCCTCTATCGCCCCATTCCTATCCACTGTTCTTTTGCCGACGGCACATGTCGGACTTGTTTGTAAGTTGGTGCTTCCAAATTCGGTTGAAGGTGCGTTTCTGTCTAGCAGCGTTTATGGGAATTGGTCGAGTTGCAGAAAACGCCGTAAGTTGGACTAATTAATTTGTTCTGTGGAACATGAAACGAATAATTTTTAAACCGTAGCCGCCTTATTTTTAATCGTTTCAATCTTGACCGCCTTACAGTAAAACTGGAAATTAACGGCGGAATGCGGCGAATGCTAAAAACAGGGAGGCCTGTTTGCAGCGAATAGCGTTTCGCAAATTGGAGAAAACGAATTGATATGCGGTCGCCTTCGAGGCGCTGAGTTGAGAGAAGTGTTGAGAGATGAGGCTAGAGAGGCCCGAGAGAGAGATTTAAAAAGAGTTAGTCGAAATAAGTATGAGAATGTGAAGAGAGAAAACGATATATGAATGTAGCGAGAAAAAGGGTACACGATACCCTCGAGGTTAAACGACAACCCGGTGATGTGTGTATTGAGAATGAAAAGGCTTATGAATTGTGGCATGAGTTTCGGAGACCCTTGATAGTTATGCGATAACTCCAGAGTTACATGATAACTTGTAGAGCATTATACGATGGCACTGGGCAAAACTATGGCGTAAAAGTGTTTAAAAACTTGTTATTTGTGGAACGTTGACGATAGCGGCGTACGAACTATGAAAGAGAAAACACTGTGCGTGACGGACGATGCCATGTTTCCTGCTGCTCCGGGGGAGTATGGCAGTGATGGATAGATAGTGACGGTGTGAGAATGCTGTGAGGCGTTCCATTTTTGCGGTCGAAGGGAGATGGCCTGGTGACGATGTTGGCCAGAACTAAAAGTTGTGCAGGCTGATGATGCCTTGGTGGTCGAGTTTGTACGCATGAAGTTGAAAAATATCACGTTCAATGTCGAATGTAATTGTGAGTGACCATGGTTGATTGTGATGGCGATACACCTGGTGTAATACCATTGGTGTTCTGTTGGTAAACAACACCCGTTGGCGGAGGCAAGACGGCAACGATTAGGCTTACGGGCAATGGAGCCGATCGGTCTAGCGTTACGATGTAGTAAGGCAGTCATTGAAATAATGCAGTAATTGTGGGACGAATTGGATTTGTGCGATGTGCTTCGAGAATAAATTTAAATGCGAAATTTGAATACGAAATTGGAATGTGGAAGCGACCACGAGGGTAGTCAGGCAATATTGGTCACGTCATTTTTGTTTTTACTGCCAGCGGGGCATTTCGCCTATTTAATAAATAAATGAATAAATACGATGTTGGCCTAAAGAGTGAGGAATACATGTTGGGTGAATTTGAGAACGACGTGCCCTGCGCATTACGGAATATTAGGCACATGTGTGATCTGATTATTAAAGCTACGTCAGTGGTGGGCGTTACTATGAATGTGAGAAGTAGATACGTAGGCAAGTTGAGGATTAACTGCCGCGAGACCTGTCAGTGCATTGTTTATAGGCAGGTCCGGATGTGCAGTGTTTTCATTCACAATTAACACTGATTTGTGTGACAAGTAATCAACACCTCAGGACAGGTGGCAATGTAGAGGCCTTAGCGCTGATCTTGAGCAGATTCCGAGGTGGTGACGGGCTACATCCTTGTTGTGAAGTGGTATACCTGGCAGGTACAGCCCGTTGGCTGGACTGGCCAATATCAATGGGTGAGTTGGCTCGGCCGTGCCACCCCCCCTCGTCAGGCGATTTTGATTGGATTGGATTGCCACTGCGGAGGGGGTAGTGTTTGGGTGACCCCTAACACCGTTGGCCCTTACAGGTGGTGCGGCTAGGAGAGCCTTGGGCCCGTGGGTAAAAGATAGGCCTGGTTCCGTGAGTTGTGTGCCCGCAAGTCAGGGGGTATTTCGGAGACAGTTGTGAATAAGGCCTAGGGGGAGCCTGTCGTTACTTAAGCCATGGATGCCTACAGATTGTGTTTGCGACACTAGTCTGTTGCCAGAGTATTTTGGGTGACCGACGGAGGACATACGGGTGCCCCTGCAGTGGACGAGGGGTGCTGATGTAGGTGGTCTCCTGGAAGGCAAGAGGGGATGTTTTTAGGTGTAAGGCCTTTGTTGTGCGTGACGCAGAAGTCTGTACGACTCACGTTGTTGGGATGGCGAGGAGGCTTGGTACTGGCGGCGTCATAGATACGGTGCAGCAGCTAAGTGGGCTTATAGTTGGTGCTTTAAAGGCTCGCCCGAAGGTAAGGAGGGTGTAGGAATGAATTCCATGCATTTGAATATAATTGGTTGCGATGGCGCCAGTGGTTAGGTGGTGTTAGCTTTGGCCTGGCGGCTTGGTCGTGCTGTGCACGGGAGGCTGGACATGCTGGCCCGTCTGGGTCCCGCATCACCCTGACTGAGTGATTGGGGGGTCAGGTTGCATCGAACGCCGGTCGCGGCATGGGGCCAGGGCCACTGGAAAAAGGCATCATTGCCAGGTTTTGCCAGGCAGTTGCTATGCGTATGATAGGTGTGGCCACCTTGTTTTTTTGACGGAAACGACGGGCACCTGCAACGAGGACAGGTCGCATGTCACCGTGGTTGACAAGGTAGGAGCTGGCCGAGCGCCACGTTTTTTAATCAAGATCCCATTTTGTATAAAGTAGGTAACACAGTGAGTCGGAGTCTGCGAATGAGAAATGATGATTCTACCAGAGAACTTGTTCTCGCAGGAGAATCGAAGTTTTCAGAGTAGAATCCACGATACTGTGTTACTTTTATGACCGCTTCCGCCTCCCTGGCACTCTTGTAGCTCAGCTGCAAAAGACAGTGGATAGGAATGGGGCGATAGAGGGAGTAGAGAGTGGGGTCAGGTAACGTAAAATTTGCATAAATTATAGTTCAATTATATGCAAATTAAGTTAGATGACAAGGTGACAAGGTAAAATAGGTAACACAGTTTCTTCGGATTCTACTCTGATAACTTCGATTCTCCTGCGAGAACAAGTTCGCTGGTAGAATCATCATTTTTAAATTATGTTAACAAAAATCTGCCGGTATTTACAAAGTTTAACCAACCGTAGCAAAAAAAAAAGTGGCGCTCATTCCTTTGAACGAATAATATCACTGAAAAGTGCCTTGAAGGTATTTAAAGTGGCACAAACCACACATCTCTGTTGCGCATGAAAAGTCACTCATGAAAAGTTATGAAACGTTCAGTTTTGGTGTGCAAGTTTGCACTCCCAGAGCGGAATTTAAAATTAAAGGTCCGTCTATCGAAACCTCCTCAATATATGAATAAATTTTGTAGCTTTTAATTTTAAAATTGGGTAATGAATAAGTTATTGAAGTAATAATTGGGTACTTTGACCTACTCGAAAAACGTAGATTACCAACCATGAAGTGGTATCAACAGGGAGTCTAGGTTTCCGTTGCGCCAAAGTAAATATTTGTGAACATAATGCTCATTTACGGCGCATTTTCCTGTGGCATAATTTCCTTACTTTATGCAACAAATAATGGAAATCATCTCCTAAACATGTTGGTTATGTGTTTCTTTTGCTTGTCTTTGGTTTTTTTACGGGGAAAAGTAAGAGCAGATGACAAATCAGAGCATTGTTGTTGTGGATGCCAATTGTTGTCCAAATCTGCATCATTCTACGAAAAGTAGTGACTGTCGGGGAAACTTTTAATATTTTATGAAAAATGACAGAAACCTAACCACCCTGGGTGTCTAATCAAATTGAATCCTTGAAAAACTTGTAACGGGCACCTGTATTTAGAATGCAAAGGGCAATTTTTGGAGTACAATTTGTCCTCTTTGCATTTGGTAATTCAACTCCTGCAAGACGCATTCTAAAATTTTTGAGAACAGTGTATATTTCTTCCCAGAATTAACTATTTTAATCTGTTGGTACACTATTAACAATGTAGTTAGGCAATATAAGGTAACGATTTTGGGAGGCGTCCATCACCTTCTTTTTTTCCCTTCTAGGTTGTAGAGCTTGTTCCTAACGGATCCAGCCAGCCTGTGACAAATGAGAACAAATATATGTACTTAGATGCATTAGCACAGCACCGTTTGGCAACGTGCGTTAAAGATGAAGTTGAGAGTTTCATGAAAGGGCTCAATGATCTCATACCTGACAACCTGCTCAGCATTTTTGACGAAAATGAACTGGAGGTAAGCCATCACTGTATCAAGTATCAAGTTAAGAGAGAGGAGAGAATAGAAGACCAGGTGGTACATACTACCTAATACGAGCCCGAATTTCCAAACTGCTCTTTGGTCGGCACAGCCTGTTCGGTAGAAATTGGTAGCCGACCAATTACCAAGCTGTCGACGCGCCATTAAGCCTCATCCCCCCCCCCCGACCAATTAAATAAAGATTTTTTTCCTTTCTATTTCTAATCGCCTGTATTAAAAATTCGGAAAAGTGCAAGTGTGCCAATCATTCTATCAGCGGATGCTTCAGTTGTTCTTGCCTTTGCTGCTTCAAAATAATTAATACACAATTAACTAATAAGATAATTCATTCCGAGTATGCATTCCGATGATCTGAAGAGATCTTGTAAGGGCGTGAGCAAGACTATCGACTTTCGATACTGATATTGTTTAGGTTTCGGTAGGGGTATCGGAAATCAAAACTTGGTATCGAAATTCGGTAGTATCGAAAATATGGTAAAAGTATAAAAAAAAAAGGATCGTTGGTTTAAAAAACTGCTGTATCAAAAGAGCATCTAAAAGGATTTGGAACAGAAAACTTATTTCAAAGAGTTTACATCATTCATTATAGGTGACAGATATCGTTTAGTAATAATTAGTAACAGTTACTAACCTTTAGTTTTTAGCTTGATTCGTTTGTTTAAATGCCCATTACTCAAAGACATTAAAATTCACTTTCTTTATGCTGTGAAAAAGTACAATACCTGTCAATTTTAGCGCTGTTGCGTCAACGATGCATCCTTGCCTTGAGATTTCATAGATCGACGGCCGCCTCCGTACCCTACTGTGCATGCGCGGTCCTCCCTATATAAGAGATGGTAACCGTGTGGATGTCATCTCTTTGTCTCAAACCGCATGGCGGCTCCGTATCCTTGTTCTACGTTTTCGTTCCTTCTGCCTTCGCGACACCCGCCTCGTGGGAAACGAAGTCGCCGTGGCTCCCTCCCGTTGTCTCCCAGGCCGACCCACTATTATCCGGCTACAACTGCGTCTTCCCTGCTACCCGGTCCGTCTTTCGCGACATCCCTCTTCGGGGAAATGGAAGTCATCGTGGCCCCTTCCTGTTGTTCCCCGGGATTCATCTACTCTCGTCCGGTATGCAGACCTGAAGCCACCCTACTCTCTCCGTGGCCCTGCCTGTCCTTTGCGACATCTCTTACGTGGGATCAGAAGTCATCGTGGCCTTTCCCGTTGCCTCCTGGGATTGACCCACTTTTGCCCGGCAAGAATAGTGCACACCTGAAGCCAAGCTCTTCCCTCCACTGTCCTGTTCGCCCTTCGCGACATCTCTCTACGTGAAATCGGAAATCATCGTGGCCCCTTCCCGTTGTTTTCCCGGGATTGTACCACTGGTTGTAACGACAGCTGCTGCCGTCCCTTCATTTCCTCCGTCCCCTGATTGACGTTGCTAACTACTAGTTTCGACCCGCCTCAGCCTTTTCCCGCTCCTTCAAGGTTCCTTACTCCGCGGAAAATGAAGTCATCGTGGCTCCCTCCCGTTGTCTCCCGGGAACGACCCACTCCTGTCAGCTGAACCAACCACCAGAACGCCCGCATCACTCGAAAAAATAAAACCTGGGCTACCAACATCGCCCCTTCCCGAAGTGCTTCGTGTAGATGAACTCATCGTAGCCTTTCCTACAGTTGTCTCCCGGTTGTGCTCACTTCTCCCGAAGGCATACCGTCATGAACCGAGTTCCTTCCCGTTGAGCTGCCCTTTCGCGACATCTCACTAGCGCCTTCGCGTCAGAGGTTCCCCGCCTACTTCATTGAAGACGCCCCACCTGACAGCCTCGCCCGCCTATGTCCAAGCAGACGATCTTTGGCCTTCTTGTCCCTGCTTACGCCAAGGAAACCCACTGCTCCACTGTTCCCACCGAGCAGTTTCGGTCCTTCCATCTGTTCGCCGCTACTATCATCCCTCCGCCGGCCTCGCTCTTGTCGCCTTTCGCGACATCTTCCTCATGTAACCCAAATCCACTGTGGCTCCACCCCGGCTCTGACTTCTTGCCGCGAAAGGCCATTCCATCTGCCCTAAGCGGGCCCTTATTTCGTTCCCGCTCTTCACGCTTCATCCGTCATACTTCCGGGAAGCCGTCAGCCTCGCTTTCAACGCCTCTTCCGCTTCCGTTTCCTCTTCTTTCCCGCCTTCAACGGCGTTCCTGTTTAGCACCCCGCCTGTTCAACGTAGTGATAGGATTTTTTCCCAACTCAAGTGCATCCCTACATCAAGATGGTTAAAGTGCGCTACGCTAAAACCTTCGCCGATATTGAAGCTTCGTTCGTGGGAAGAATTCCGGTAATTGACGATCCAGGAAGCTGTTCCTGCCCAGGAATCAAAAGGAAGGATAGGCTTGACCCTCACACGAACGTCTGCCAATTCCACAGATGGCCCCATGCAAAATCTGTGTTTCGGTTCCCATTGTGCGAGGATAATGGAGAATAATTGCGGGAACCCACCTAGCCCCAGCCAAGAGGAAGAAGCAGCAACTGAAACGTGCTCATACACTTCTTAAACCACAGGTCCCACGGAGGTGCCCAACAAGCTATCACAGTCTCCAGCAAAGAAGGTCAAACTTTCTTCTAACGCCTCTCCTTTACTCGTTTCGGTCCTAAAAAAACTCCACACCCAATCCGAAACCATCACCATTAGGGAAAGTACCGAATGCCTCCCCACCAATAACTCCAGGGAAATCTCTCCTACCACCATCCACGCTTTCAACCCCGGCTTCCCAAGCTTCCTGGTTATTATCACCAGTCATCCACTCATCTGCTTCACCAACTTCCTCCCTAAACGAAGAGAATTCATCCCCAAGTGCTCCGACTTCTTGTCAACAACCACGATTCCATGTCATGCCGATTACCTGACATACATTGGGGGTACACGGTACTTGCTAAAGCGACTTGAAGTCAATGCGCATTGAACTCACATCGCTTTAAGTTCAAGTCGACATAAGCGAGGAGTGGATACACGGGCCTAGAGTTAACGCGACTCCGCCCATCCTCCGCGTACACGGTACCTCTCTTAAGTCGCTATAAGAGCGGAGTAAAAACTTGGAATAAGCGCATGCGTCGCCATCACGTCCGGTCGTCTGCTCTTTGCTACCAACAGCAAAATTGGTTTTCTTTAGTGAAACTTGAAAAGCAGCGAATATCCGAAATTGCAACTGAATTTGGTAATCAGTTGCGTTCCTTGCGTTGATGAAGGAACTTCGAAAGTAAAGAAAAAGGTTAACGGAAAAATTTTCAAAAAAAATTAAGGAAAAAATTGTTTTCTCCTTTTTTTTTCCCCGCCATTCACTTTGCCTACGCGGGGTTGCGCAATTTATATTTTCACTATCTGTGATTTTTGGCCTGTCTTACGTTTTTTTTTTTACATCTTTTATATTGCCTAATCAGGTCAAAATGTGTTTTATTTTTATCAAATGCTTATTTAGGCGTGTTACTGTTTGTTCTTTTCCTGCTTTTTTCTCTTTTTTTCCCCATATCTTTTCATTATTAAAAAAGACTTTGGTCTTATGCGTGTTGATTACCGTAAACACTTTACAGTTGTGAAATCAATCAATTCATTCATTCAGTAGGTTAAATAAACATGCAGAAAAAGGGAGTTAGTCTTAATACTGGTGCAATTGTTGACGGAAGGTGTACTTTTGGAGTTTTGCCGCGCTCCTAGCCGAAGCCAATGCGCTCGATGGCGCTAGAGTGATTCTGATCGGAAACTTCTAGAAGGTTTTACGTGCCACAATCGACATGAGAACGAAGCATCTCAAGGCCCTTCTTTTCCCGAAAATGACAGTGATGGTTGAGGAAATTTAGGAAAAAAATGCCTTGGCAAGAAAGGGTAAATCTTGGGAAACATAGATTTTTTCCCACTCTCGCAAACAGTTTATTTTTTTTTCTGGGGGGGGGGGAGGGCGGAGGGGTTAATGAGTTAGGTGGAGTGTTAGTCTGACATCAGATAACATTAGCATAAGTTAGATTTTGATCGTCAGGAAAATAAAGTTTTCTAAAAGTTTCTGTTATTTATTTTTTCCTTATTTTTTGTATTCGAAACCTGCTACGACAGGAGTTTGTTTATAGAACGAGAACGGCCGCATGTTTTGGGATGACGGCCAGTGCCGTGCATATAGGGGTGAGGGGATTGACCATGCCCTCTTCGCAAAATGCCAATGCTGTAAAAAAAAAAATGGCCTGCTTATACCGACATTTACTGGTACGCCAGTGACTGAAAAGGGCCATAAAGCCTAAAAGGCCTAAAACAGCAAAAACGGCTAAGAAAGGGACAGCCTTTTTAACCTTTTACTAAACGTTGCCCATGCCCTCCCGGGGCCTGTACACGCTGCTGATGACCGCCAATGATTGAATCAAGTTCACGTAAAAAAGGTATTGTCGAACCTGTCAAAATGGAAGCTTACATTATAATTTTAAATCCAGCGCTAGCTATATCACTTCGTTCGCTCGGTCCATTAATTGGCATTGTATTATAACTGGAAAACATCCCAGTTTTTTTTAACGTTTTATTATAAAAAAATTGTGGAATTTTTTACGTTTTGTTTATATTACGTGTAGTGACTTTAGTTTGAACAAACAAATTCAAACTACTGAAAGTCGTAATTAAAATTGAACAGTCAATCCACTGCGCACCCTCCTCCTCCTGCCCTCCGCCGCACAAAAAAAAATGGCCAGACACAGACGTCAAAAACTAAATCTTTTGTTCGTAAGTACGCATACACTTAAAAAAACCGACTTGGTACGTATACAAAACAAACCAAAACCAAACAAAAGGATGCTTTTAAATTGGCTAAATTAAACGCCTATTTTACGTCGATGTTTTGCAAGAGAAATCGTCCTTGGCGCTTGTTTTCACTGCAGTGTTTAAGCGGAAATAATACTTCGCGCCAAATTTCTCCTCACTGTAGTGACGTTTGGGACCCTCCTTTTCCAGCCAATCAGCGTGCTTAGGGAAAGCTAGGGCGACTCGAGTTAATGCGACAGAGGGTACACGGTCATTCTTAAGTCGCTTTGACCTTCTTATATCGACTTGAGAAGGTGGATTGAGTGAAGTCGACGTGAAGTCGCTTTGACGTGGATACACGGTCCTTCTTAAGTCGACTTCAACTCACATCGACTTCAACTCACGTCGACTTGAACTTAAGTCGACTTGAGATAGTACCGTGTACCCTCGGTCATAGTATCAGCACCTCAAGACACGGACGCCGTCGTCTCGTCTCCCACCTCCTCACCCTCCCACCAGGAAGAGAGCCCCTCCTCCTCTCTGGCGGGTGAACAACCAGCTAACCCTTTGAAAACCTTGTTGCTGCCTCACCACGATCCCCGAACCACTCCGAGAATCCCTTCCTCCCCCATCCGGGTCCCCTAAAAGTACGGTTTTTAACACCCCATCAAACCAAGCCACCGTCACCAACACTGAACCAGAAACGATTCTCGACCATGAAACTTCCTCCTCTCCTACCACCCTATATGGCCTCGACAACGATAAGAGCCCTAGCCTCGACAGTCATTGGCTCTTCACCACTCTAAACACAAGCTTCGATTAAACAGACGGGCCTCCACCCAGTTTATTGTTAACTTTGAAAGCGTAAGACCGTTAGTGGATTCGATCAACTCACACCAGTAGTCACAGGAAAGCCTCTTAATTGCGCTTCAGTCCCAAGTTGCAATTCTCCAAGCTTCCAATTCAACGCTGTTGGCTCTCGCAAGCATCACCCGCTCTCACTCCACCCCCATCAGAAGATACGCCACAACTGGGCATGTCTGACCCCGTCATATTGGCACCGTGGATTCACACCCAATTTCCTTCTCCAAATCTCCTCGACTTACATACAAGCCTCCTAGCCGTTTTCAACACCCTCTTCTGTGCATCACCCCGACAGACCCCAGGATACCTCCATCCATCTTACCCTTGAGACCTGTGTTCACAATGGCCGACCCGGACCTTCCTCATCCCTCACCCCTACAGGGGTTCGACATTGAACAGCACAATAACATATCCCGAACCTGGCAGAACATCTCCACTGGTTCTCTCGACAGCTCCGTGTACGCTTTTTCCTTATGGCAATATGATAATGCCCCTTCCTCCCTCTCCACCCAAACCTCACGCAGATCTCCACACATCAAACTTACCGACCTACCATGCAACCTATGCCGTCATAAGGCAAAACGATTCCACTATAGAATAAAAACCTACTCAACTAACATGTAAAAAAAAAAAAAAAAAAATGGAGGAGAGGATAGAACATTAGTGATTCCTTCCCACCTCTCCTGGTGCCGCAACTCTTCTTGCGACCCCTGGAAAGGAAACCAAATTCCACTCCAACAGCACACAATTTCCTGACCAACAATCAAGCGTATTCCAAAAAAAAAGAAAAAAAAGAGGCGAATTTCGACCCCATTATTGGACTCATCATCTGCATAACCACCCGGAATTTCTAGTTGTGACCCACAGACATTAACTCCAACCCGACGACTTCCTTCTACCACGAAGTATCTGGCCTACGACTCGGCACCACCTTTAGGTAATCACTCTCCTCTACCTCTAAAAAAAAAAAACATATACTAATAATAATTAAGAGAAGTAATGAAACCTTATATCAAAGTGTAGTCCTGGAAGTCCCTGTGCCAACCCACAAACCTCCACGAATCTACAACTCACTCGCCGCCTCCTATTGTACCCCGGGAAACTTGTCAGGGTGCCCGCCACCAAATTTGACGAGGTCGCCCTGTCAATGCTAAAATTGACAGGTATTGTACTTTTTCACAGCATAAAGAAAGAACATTTTGCCGGTCCCCCAGCCAGGCCGGCTAAAAATGGTTTCTCTTGCTGAAAAAAGTACAATACCCAAGGGCCCACCCTGCCTCCCCTCTTGAGTCACCTTTGGACAATCTTGAGACAAAGAGATGACATCCACACGGCTACCATCTCTTATATAGGGAGGACCGCGCATGCGCGGTAGGGTACAGAGGCGACCGTCTATCTATGAAATCTCAAGGCAAGGATCTATCGTTGAGGCAACAATGCTAAAATTGACAGGTATTGTTCTTTTTTCAGCAAGAGAAACCATTTTTAGCCGACTGGGCCTGACTGGGGGCGGGCAAAATATTCTTTTTAAACAGTTTTCAACTGCTCCCTGCACCAGGTGGTACTGCTCGCCGTTCCCCAGCATACGCCACTTCCCTTCATTTTTCGTTTGTGCATTCGCCCAGTGTGGACGCGTGCTTGCTCACTCCTGAGATGTTTTGGAAATATGTGTGACCTGCGAGGATATTTTGGCTTCTAAGATTCGGATTTGTGCACACACCAGAAGACTCCAGGTGACAGTTGCGGCTTGTGTTGGAAATGCCGCAGTTGCCATTTCAGTGATAATCCGTGTGGGATTCGTGCACAGTTCAGTTCCTGTGTACACAGTGGTTCGCCACTGTCGCGTGGTCCCAGTAGTTCACTGCTTTGCCTTGTTCGTGCCTCGCCTATGCGCTTTTGTAAACAAAGTACTATACGCACAATTTCGAAGTTTCCAAGATTAAAAACCCAATCATAGCGAATTTCCGATGGTCTACGATACTGGAGATGTAGAAACACAGTCGACCATCTTCATCAGGCACATTTTCAACTTTTTTACAACCTCCATCAAGTCCAAGCATCATTCAAATTTTTGCGGTAAGTGAACACCGATACAGATGCGATACCGATGCACAAAAAATTACCGATGTTAATATTGGTCTATACTAGAACAAGGCCTCTTAACGAGACATCATTGATCTCATCATGTGGTTCTTGCGGTAGAATGTTCCTCTTACTGCGCCAAAGCAGACATCTTTTGAAACTGAAGCTCTGCCAAATTCTAATTATTTCCTTAAAAGTTGCTGACAGAGTTAGTTGTCATTTATCTGCGTATAGATGTTGAATGCCCTTATCATTTATTACTTGCTTTGCTTTTCCTGTAACTTTAGCAGCCTTTGCTGATTGCCATATTAAAATTTCTTCTTGCAGCTGTTGATGTGTGGTACAGGTCAGTTTAGTATAGCAGACTTCAAGGCCAATCATCTTGTAAGCGGATCCTCTTACGAGTTCCGGAAGGTAAGCATTGAGATATGTTTACTTCAGTATTTCTTATGATGCTGTATCTTAAATGGTGCTATTTTTGACCTGGACTAACGTCGCAACTTATACTTCAGGGGGTGGGGGGAGGGAATTATTCATATTCTCGAAAATACTATTAATTCGGCAATTTTACTTTGGTTCATATTCGCTTGTATATCCTTAAGTCATGTGAATTAAGGACAAATTTCACTAGATAACTTGGTCTCAGCAATGAACAACCAGTTTCCCTACTAAAGAAATTCAACAAAACGACTACTTTTCCAAAGTTTCAAATCGTTGATTTATTGAAGGTGAAGCAAAGGTCTTTTTATTTTTTTATTTATTTAAATTAGTCGTAGCACCATAAGGCATTAGAACGACATCTAAAATAAAAACAAACAACTCCAATACAACTATGTATCAGAGTGGCTGCACTGTATTGGAATATGCTGAGCAACCAAACTTTTGTTGAATGCAATAAGTTTTGATTTTGCACAGTTTCACTTGTTAAATCATTCCAGTCACAGATAGTTTTTGGAAAAAAGAATTGGCCAGAACATTTGTTCTGCACTGAAATCTTCTAATTTTCTTAACGTGATCATGCCTCCCAATGTAGTCAGGGGAGACAAGGTAGTCAACAGGATTGTGTCCCTTTGGAAAATCTTATGTAACAGTCCAAGTCACCGGTCCCTTCTGCGAACACACAAAGGCTGCCATCCCAAATTGTTCATCATGCCGGACGCGCAGGCACCATAAGCAGAGACACGTGTTTTCTGCAATTGCAGAATTTTGCAGAATTTCCGCGACTTCGTATATTATGTATTTTTAAATTTCCATCAAGTAGTTGATGCGTGGGTTGCCACAGGAGTTCAATGAACCAACCTTAGTGTCGCGGAATTTGCAGAAATCAAGGAGTTTTTTCAGGAAATTGCAGAATTGGGGTATTTTTTACTGAATTGCAAATTTGGGGGAAAAAAATTGATTTAATGCGGCATGGATGTTATTTTAAAATGTGTACCAGGTGAACACATCTTGTAATTTCTACACAGGTCAAGAAAGTAACTCAACTTAGTGCCTCATTTTTCAAAATACCAAAAAGTGATGCATTATGGGTTCAATTTTACACGTAATTTGAGTTGCAGAATTTCAAAAATTGGACGCAGAATCGTTACTTTTTCGCTGCAGAAAGCATCGCGGAAATAGTCATTAACTTTTCGCGGAAAACACGGGTCTCTAACCATAAGTGAATTTATTAAACACCATTCGGGTAGCATGACACTGCACGCCTTCAAGAGCATCAATTAAAAATTGAGTACCTGGGTTCCAGACTGCACAGCAGTAGTCAAGTTTCTAACCAAAGCATTAAAAACTAATTTTCTGGTGCTTGGTGGAGTGCCCTTAAGTACACGGTTTATGAACCCAACTTTGGCGTTTGCGTCGGCACAAAGACTCAAAATATGGTCATTCCATTTCAGCTTGTTAGTAATTTGTACTCCCAGAATAGACAGTTTATCCACTACCTGAAGAGTATCTCCACTCATAGTGTACTCTGGAATAACCTCATTTTTATTTCTAGATACTTTGGTCTTGCTAGCATTCAGATTCATTTCCCACTTGACGCACCAATCTACGATACGTTTCAAATCATTTTGTAAAATATCTCTCTCCGTAGCCTCAGAAATAATTCTGTACAATGTAGAATTATCCGCGAAGAGTGCCTTATTAGATTCAATAACTTCGGAAATTAAAAACAGAATAGGGCCACTACGGATCCTTGCGGCATGCCAGATGAGACTGGAGCTTCTGTCAACCTTGCACCGTTTTCAACCACAGACTGTTTCCTGTCCTGAAGAAATGCACGGTACCAGTCGACAATCTGTGCAGACACACTGTAGCTTTTTAAGTGTCAGAAGTAACAGGTCATGCAGCACTGAGTTGAATGTTTTAGCCATGTCTAAGGCTACAAGGTCAACGGTAGCTGTTTCATCAAGTCCAGTAGCAATGCCGTGTATCATATTTAAAAAGCAATAGCTCACATAATGATCCTTTACGGAAGCCAAACTGTCTCTGAGAGAGAAAATTGTTCAATTCCAAATGTGCTACAAGATTGCTAACAAGTACATGCTCCATCATTTTGCAGCAAATACGACTATAGAACTACAGAACTATAGCGAATATAGTAGGTTGAAAAATAGCGTGTGTACATTTCAAACTCATCAAAAAAAAAAAACCTCTGATCGTGCGGAATATTCTTTTTCACATAGGCCTGGACTTATTTTTTTCCATCTGCCTAGTGCCATGCTCTGAAAATCATCCGTTAATACGAAAGGGTCAACATTGGACAAAATGATAGATACTGTGCGAGGAATTACTTTGAACTTGAACAAAAGTTGAGACAGGGGTCAAACGCTAATCTGAAGGATCAGACAATTTGGTGAGATACCAGGTTCTTCAATTACAGTTTGGTAAGGCCATACAAAGTTAATTGTTTGGTTTACATGCGCATGCCTTAAATTATTGCGGGTCAACACTTTTTGTCTGAATGTTGGTCCACCCATATCCTATTTTTGCCAAATTTTGACATTACAATATACCATTTTAACCGGCTCAAACAAACTTTTCAATGGTGCAACTTTAATGCTCTAGTTCAAATCACTAAGAAGTTATTGGGCAAAATCTCTAGAAAACATTGGATACTAGGTGACAAATAACATATTACCGAAATATAATTTTTGTTTGGGGGGGGGGGGCTTGCTGCATACTTTTTCAGCTGTGAGCTAGGTACATGTCTAAGAAATGTGGTCAGTTAAATAATATGAAAAGTAAAATAAAATGCTTGGCTACCTGCTTCAATTTGCAACCTCGCCCGTAATCCAAACAATTTTTTCTTGCGTGGCCTTGCATGCAACAGCCTAAAGAATCGTAACGACCATGAAGGACCCAAGTGTAAACATGTTTTACCGTATTTTTTTGGTCTCGGATGCGAAGATGAGATAGTAAGGAATGCTTTTGTTGCAGGTGCTAGACTGGTTTTGGACTGCTGTGTCAAACTTTACGGAGGAGGAGATGGCACGACTTCTTCAGTTCACTACTGGCTGTTCGCAACTTCCTGCAGGAGGATTTGCAGAGCTGACGCCTCGCTTTCAAATTACTGCGGCGCCGACGTTTGGTAATTTGCCAACAGCGCATACTTGGTAAGCATTCAGTTAAGTCGCAACTTGATAATTTGGTACAGATTGTGGCACTTGTGTGTGTAGTAATTAGTGTACTTTTGTTTGTTCCAGCTTCAACCAGCTGTGTTTGCCGGACTATGAAAGTTATGAACACTTTGAAAAGGCTTTACTACTTTCGATAAATGAAGGGACGGAAGGATTTGGCATGATATGAAGAAACAGTTTGAATTGTGCTGTGTACTTAATTCATGCTGTTCGTTATATGCCTTCGTGCTCATGATTCGAAGCAAGTCTGAACAATAAGATATCCTGTGTAAAAAAAGTGCCTGAAACCAGTGTCTACAGGGCCAATGGCAGACATACTAAATGGTGAAACCTGGGCTCCGAGGAGAAGAAACTGCGACCAGGTTAAAATCTGTATGTGGTTCATTCCATAATCTCATGTTTATTAAAATAACGTTGAGGAGTAAGAAGATACAGGACACTGCGATCCTGAAGTAATGTTTTGTCATGTCTGAACATTTGTACTGTTTTGAATTGGCAGCATGGTATGCCCAACATAAAACAGTTTGTAATTAAGAACAGCAGTTAGTGCTGTGGAAACATTCGTTTAGTATGTTTTGGTTCGCGTACATTTTTAGTTCTTTCAATGTAGCTGTGATGCTAAAACCCATGTTATTTATTACATTGTACTCTTAGTTACAATTGTCTGTGGTGTTTGTTTCGCGCAGTTGGTGCTAGGTTAATGAAATCGGGGAAACAAAAGTGCCACTTGTGTTGAACTAAGAACTTCAATGTCTTCTATGCAAAAGTTGTTGAGCAGGATTTCAGATGTTCCAAAGTCTTATTTGTAAATTTAAGTAGGCTAGCAGACAGATTTTCAAACCAATTCAATGGAAACAAAAGTACAATTGTTACAAAAAAAATGTACCAATCTTGTTTTCATGTATTTTTACTTTTGCTACTTGGAGCAGTTAATGTCGTTGCCTGGTCAACTTAAGCACTTCATCCAAATGTTTCCTATTATAATTCCCCCATGTGAATTTAAGCTTGTTTGCCTGATGTAGAAAAATTTAAAGGAAAGAAAAGCTATTCACTCTGTTAGGAATTAAACAAATTATTTGTTGCCTGTGAAGTTAACCCTTTGCTGGACTGCGTGGTTTAAAAACTTCTGTACGACGAGGCAAAAACTAGGTCCCCCCCACGGCACACCGCGAGCTTTGTGAGGGTCCTCGGGGAGACTGAGGAAAGCGAACAGCAGGCAGCAAGCGAGCATCCTCTTTTCCAAACCAATGGAATGCTTCTTCGAATCCAACAACTAACTTAAAGGGCAATTACATCCATTTTGACATGCATGTTTTACTTTTGGATCACTTACACAATAACTAAACACAAGAATTGTGGTAGGAATACGTTACGTACGTCCGATACAATTTAATCACTGCATCATCAAAACACGATACGGAGACCGCCAATGTTTTGCTGGAACACGCAGATATTAATGCTGACAAACGGTGCTTATCGATTTTGACTCGCAGCCGATTGAGATAGCTCTATTGGCTGTGAGCCGCGGCCAGCTAAGGCCATCAGACGCTTGAGCTACTCACAGCCAACAAAGCTATCTCAATCGGTTGCGAGTCGAAATCGATAAACACCGTCTGTCGGCATTAATGTCTGCGTGTTCCAGCAAAACAATGGCGGCCTCGCCTCGCGCCCCCGGCCCCCCCCCGCCGATTGAGGCTTAATGCCGCGTCGACAGCTTGATGTTTTGGTGATGCAGGAATGAAATTGTTGTATCGGACAAACGTAACGTATTCCTACTGCAATTCTTGTCTTTAGTTATTGTGTAAGTGATCCAAAAGTAAAACATGCATATCAATGTTTTTAGTGATATCAAAATGGATGTAATTGCCATTTAACTTGCACGAAACTTTGAAAAAAAACCATAAGGTGTATGTGTCCCTTATTGGGTTAAAGGTTATTTGGTAGATATAAGGAAGCGTTAGTAGCGACATTGTTAACTCGTTGCGTTATCCCTAAAATTTGCTACCTTTATCTACAGACTGTTTGCCAAACTTCTTTTTGTAAATGTAGGTACGCTTTGTGGTCGACACTCCTAGCTCACTGCACAAACCCAAACAGATGCTAAATGTTCAGAATTGCGTGACAAACTAAGGAAGTTAATCCCATTCTTTTCTACTTGATCGTTGTTCTTGTGCGTTTGAGAAATTTTGGTTACCATATTGAAGCACTCAGATTGACGGCATTATGAGCAGTGATAGTCAATCTTGGCACTAATTCAACTCTTGAAAAATCACTCACTGTCTTAATTACATATTTATGAAAATGGTTGGGCTAGTCGAGTCGAGTTGAAATCTTTCCTACTGTTTCTATATTTTTCCAACTTGTAAAACACCTAGAAAAGTAGAACAACATGTAGAATAAGGCAAAGTAAAACAAACACTTGCCAGGTGCTGCCGCCTTGTTTTCATTCAGAATAACGTAAAGCAGATTACTAACTTTATAACAATTTAGATTCAGGTATAATTGTAATCCCAACGTGTAATCCTGCCCCTGATTAAAAGGTGGGGGTCATTTGGCAATACCATCAAGCACATTCATGTAAGGATATCCTTGCAGGTCTACAACTGCAGCAATGTGTTTGGAAATTCTACCGTCTTGGCCTGGTTGCAAAATTATCGATAAAGAATTGGGTGAACTGCATTAGCTAAAACGGTGTGAAAACAAAAATTTGTTTCTGTAAAGAGTTGATTGGGTTAGACTTACGCACTACCGTAGTAACAAGGAATGCATTTCGAGTAGACTTTCCCATTTTGTGAGATGTCCAGGAAAGAACTAAATTTTTGTGTGGTTTAGCAAGGTCAGTAGTGTCAAGGTTTAAGTACGTTCAGTAACATGTTGCTCAGCAGTAAACAAAGCTGTTAAAGCTACTCTAGCTTTATAAATGTTTAGAGCTCTGAAAGTATGACGTCTTGTTGCAAGTATTGTCCTAAGTTTCAAGAGGAACCCAAAATTTAGCATATGAAGTTGAGCACCTGACATAGGTGATGGCATATCTGGGCACCTTTTTTGAATAGTTAACCAAAAGTGCTTATCATTATGCTGTGCTACGATGTGCGAATTATGCTAAGTTCCTTTGTGAGGAGAGATATTAGAATTCCTCGTTAGGGGATTCCGCAAGTTCTCATTTCCCTTGTTTGCCGAAAAAGGATTTTAGAATAGCCACAATCATCACCTGTGTGTGACAATATGTGGAGGGCTAGATGTTGGAAGGTGCATCCAGCCATTGTTTCATTTCGGCACGAGAACTGCGTGCGCTATCCTATAAAGCCCACCTAGCCTTCTCTAGATTCGGTGGCTAGGGAGAAAAGTAACTCGAGAGAGGCAGCAAACAAATCATTGGATCTTGACAAATTTTTCTTTATTATTTACATGTTGATAGATGGCTCTGGTTTCCAAGCAGATTTAACTAATTTGTGACGTCCTACCTTCCCAACTCTGAATACCGCTGCTCTACAATCGGGATTAACTGATATCACTTTCATTAGATACCCACACCTTTGCCGTAACTTATATCGATGCGATAACTAACCGATCTCCACTATTAAAGAAATATTTTTACTAGACCCTTAGGCTTGGTTTAAAGGAGGCTTTGCTATAAACTCCATTTGGTTGTTTTGATTACATTTTGGCAGTCCGTTCTTCCAGGCTTGTATTTGTTTTAGCCGTAGGAATTTACGTGTTTACGTTTTGGTAAGTGTAATGTGTTCTTCCCTATAACAGCAGGTTCGCAAGAGCCTCTAAGTTTTCCATTCATGTTTTTTACATGAAAATTCATTTCTGTTCTGCGTATACTGACAGCGTACGTTACTATTTCCAAATTGTGGCCTATGAATATACAGTCGTAAACTATCCAGGAAGATGCTGCTTAAAATTTGCTCCGAAATGTCACAACCTGCACATAATTATCTTATCTGGTTCAAATGTTATCGTAAATTGAAGTTGATGTTGCTTCTACCACATTGTGTAAGACTTAAAGGCGTATTGGTATCGGCGTACAGTTCTGTAGCCGGTACTTAACCCGATGTCAATATCTGTCATTCGCTACTGTTACTGTACAGTACGAAACTCTTTCATCTTCAAAATAATTTCCAGCTGTTGTGAATGCTGGGCAGAAAAAGGCAATCTGTTAAACTTTTAAAAACTCCTCAAGTTCCAAGATGCACCTAACTAAACTAAAGCAATTCCAGTTTAGGTATACATGCTGCACGGACACACTTGAGATATGGTTTTGTCGTTGTATTTGTAATAAACTTTTTATTTACTATTCTATCTGGACGTAATGGGGGTTAACTTCAGCATCGCAATGTATACGTGTCTGTCGAGCTACAGTTTTTACGGTTTTCTCTCAGGTGTTGCATTGAAATCTGCGTTTAAAGAAGTGTGAAGAGGTTTTTTTTTTAGTTTTTTAGTAATAATGAAATATAGTGTATGTCTGAGATGATTATTTATGGGTGTGATAATGTTCGAATGCGTTAGTTATGTCAGTAGACCAAATTTGGCCAGCGTCACGTTGTCTGGTTTTGAAATTATAGCAATTTCAAGTAGATGGAAAAAAGTTTTCTAAAAACGTGTTTTGCAGTACTTGAAAGTATTAAGTATTGTGCTATTTATTGAAAAGGGGTGAAATGTATAGGTAGATAGTTGTATTTCAAACAGAGTTTGGACACACAACCATAAAAAAATAAAAACGACCGGATGCTGGATGAGTCTTGCTAGTGTACCAAATGCCTAGAAGGCTAAAGGATACAGTTAAACCTCGTTATAACAATATCTCTTACAACAATCAACATGTTATAACAATGCTATTTTCGAGGTTCTTTAAGCAGCAATGCATGCAAAAGTGATTGTTTATAACAATAAACCTGATATAACATTTTACTTTTCAAGGACCCTTGAACATCGTTATAAAGAGGTTTCACTGTATTGGCCAACTTTCGTCTGCAACTACGTTTTCATTTTGGAGCATTTTATATAGTACTTTTTGCAACGACAGTGTGAAGTTGAACAATTTTATGTACAAATATGCATTTTACATGGTTTTATTTTAATGCTACTTTATTGAATAATTCAGGTATGGCTTGAATTTTCGGTTTCACTTTGTACAGCGCTTTTGTAATACAATCTTATTGTTTTAATACTTTGCCATGCCATTTTATGGTAAAATTTGTTATTTTATGACTGGGGGGGGGGTTAGTGCCCCCTCGTATTACCTAAGTGTCGGTTGCCACCAAAAGCAGGGATGGCAATTAAACGAAAAAAAAGTTGAGGGCTTAGCCAAACTTGTCTGTGGATTAAAATGTTCCTTCACAGCCTAATCGATCAAAATTAGAGAAGTTAAAAGTCATCGGAACTGATTTCTGATCATTTTTTATCACTCGTCGGCCAACAGTTATATTTTAACTAAGTAGTTTAACAACTAAATATAAAAGTTGAGAGTTCTGTGTTTAAATTACAAATAATATTTTGAGATTTAGGCCTGAAAAATGAAGGCTCGGCCGATACCAACTTTTACCGATCCAATCCGATATTGATGTAGTACGATGCTTTCTTCACCGATACCGACGCCGATATTTCAGTGTAGTTACTCTGAGTAAAGTTGATGTTTCTTCCATATACCGAAATTACCCCTTTATGCTTGTTAATATTGAAAGTAAAATTTGATGGAAAATTGCCAATCTCAAAGCGTTGGCCTCTTGCAGTAACGTGTTTTTTTTGGAACCGTTTTTTGTTAAATAACAACTGAAACTATCGCTTTGAAATTAGCACCATTGCAAAGCTCTCAAAAAAAACTGTTTGAATGGTTTCTTGGAACATTAAAACGGTCAATTTTTGGCGAAAATATAGCAAAAACTGATATTTGACCAAAACGGTTACCGACACCGGTTCGAAACCGCTAGCATCGGTGTCGATACCGATGCCGGTATCTGTGAGCTTTACTAAAAATAGTTTCTAAACCTTAAAACCAGCAATATAAACTTAGACCAGTTTCAACATGTGAAAAGGTGAAACTAATGGCATTAGTACAGATTGCTAGTATATTATTTTATTTTTTTAAGTGAGTTTTTAAAAACGTTTTTAAGCAGTACTTTAGGATACATAACCGATTTATTTGCATTTACCTTCCCATGTTTTTTAATTCGTACTGCGATTGTTGTCTGACAGTTAGTTTAGGGGTACATTTTGTGTGAATTTTTGAAAAGCCATTGCTTTTTATGTATGAACAACCAAACCATTTGCCACATGAATAGGAAAGGATAGGAATTTTGAAGGAGTGTGGATAGCCAATCATTGTGGGGACTGTTTAGTAGTCTGCACTAAACACCCCGTGTCACCGACGTATTGGGAATGTGCCGAGAAACTTGCAATCGAAAGTAACAGTTGTCGTACGACAACCACAGACGTGTGCTACCAGCATCGATCTATTTGATTGTAGGCTAGAAAAACTATTACGAATGACTGTTTGTCAGTATTTGATTTTGTTTATTAATTATACATTGAACTAATAATCACATAATAACAGATTGGTTTGACTACATGGCACGCGCCTCTGCAAGTACTAACCTACGCTGCCAGAGTCTAGTAACATTTTAGGTATACCCGACAAAGCAGTAGAGCCAAAGCTACCAGTATTCTCCTAATACATAACAATTTTCGGTATTTATTAGCATACCATGCAAACTATGTAGGCCATGCAAAAAAAATTGTTCAGTTTAAAGGCGAGGTTGCAAATTGAAGCACCAGGCAAACATGTTTTTTTATTTTTCATTTTATTTAATTGACCACATTTCTTTGACATTTACCTAGCTCAAAGCTGAAAGAGTTTTCAGGCAGCCAAAAAAAAGTGTAATATTCTGGTAATATGTTATTTATAGTTTTTGCGAAATAACTTCTTAGCGGTTTGGGCTAGAAGTTTGAAATTTGCACCATTGGAAAGCTCATTTCGAGCCGGTTAAAATGGTATACTGGAAGGTCAAATATGTCAAATATGAATTTTAGCAGGTGGACCAAGATTTGAGATAAAAAATTTGTCCCGCAATAATTTAAGGCACCCGCACTCGCCTGTAAACCAAACAATTAACTTTGCATGGCCTTGTAATGAAGCCCAAGAGACTTGGAAGTTTCTCTTATTGACAAATTTTTCGTTATAAAGGACTGGTCATATTCCAGAGGAGACTGAAATCATTTCTTTACGAAGGGATATTTTGTTTTGATGAAGGTAAATGGTAGTTCATGGCTGGCGACTAAAGCTTGCTCAAGTATTCTCTGCAAATTTTGCCATTTGTTTTTTAAACTAGGACGACTTGCGAGGTTAGAATTTAAAGTAAAGCTTGAGACATGGGTTGTTACACATGCCGGTGGCACAAAGGTATTTTCTGTATAATGTTACAGAACTGGTTTTAAAGCTAAAACGTAAGCAGATCATTTTCACGGCATAGGTTTGTCAAGCGTAATATTTCCTTTTGGTTTGCTAACATCTTACACTTGTTCAGAAAAAAAAGTATTATTGGTATGCACAAACAACTATATAAAAATTATGTTGAATGGAATGCATGCATGTGCAGCCTGTACTTAATTCTAGGGTTTTTAGCACATTGCTTAAATAAAGAACCCTATGCTGGTCTGAATGGCAGTTCCAAAATCAAAGTTACATATATGTAAGAAATGATACCTCGGGTATCATTTGGCGATGTCGTGCAGGAGGGGATATGCCGATAGGTGCAGTTTTTGATTAGCTTGACGTGGAGGGGGTCGGGGGGGCGGGATGTTGCACATTGTTGCTACATACATTTTTTATGGAGAAATATTTTTATGAAAATTAAAGTTTTTTTTCAATTTTAAGTTTTTTGTTATTAAATTTTTTAACTGTTTAATTTTAAGTTTTAATCATGTGTGTAAGTAATATATTTTTTTTTTCCATTGTACTGCACGTACTTGTTACATTCTGCACAATAAACTATTATTATTATATTTCATAAGCATCTCTTGTTTCAGCATCAAAACATAAACTTATTACCTACCGGTACCTCATAACTTCCATTTTCAGAATCGTTTTGATTTATCATGTCTCACTTAATAATTGGCTACACTGGCTTTTCCCTTTCGATCTATTTCGAAACACATTTTACTTAACTTTTAGGAACTTTTAAAGACGGAAGTTGTTTTTTTTTTTCCGCCGTAACAAATAGTTTGTTCGTCATCCAACACAATGTGGTGAAATGTAACGGCTACTTCATTCTTTTTAAATCTGTTCAGTTGTGTAATTCTGACCTTCACTGATGAACTGTTACGGAAATCTAAATGTCTTGGTTCAGCTTACCAATGTCGGTGATTTGAATTTGACATAAAAGCATAGGATGCACAAGAATTTACCTGAAATTAGTTGCACTGCCATACAGACCAATTTATCTGCCAAGAATTTTTGCAAATATTAGCAACATTTTTGCACTGGATTTGCCAAGAATGTTTTCATTAATAGGAATGAAAGTTAAAGGTTTGAAGGCAAACTCCCTAGTTCTTAACCATAAGAGGAGATAACCGACTAATAGGTAGAAACCGTATGTGGCTGCCTACTCTAGCTTAAATCGTGTGCGTTTTGCTCATTTTAGTAAGGGAAAGCCAAATTCATCCGTCCTTTTTGCACATGTGTGGTAGCCCCATTTATTACCTAACGTTAGACTTATTACTAGTCTGTCTCAGTTTCGTTGAAACACCTTCTCTCATGTACGATACTCGCAAGGTGCATGCCGGGGCATTTTGGGCTGAACACAAATGACATCACTCAAATTTTGTCATTTTTACCCCCTCATCTCTCCCCTCCCATCCTGCGGTGAATATTTGTCTCAACGCTCTCTCTCCCCCCCCCCCCCTACCAGTTTTGTTACACAAGACAATCTGGCTTCTCTTGTGTACTTCCAAGGTGCTTGCCAACATCTGGGGTCTGAATAATGACCTCGTGCAAATTTTGATATTTTTTTTTTACCCCTCCTCCCCCCGCATTTTCTCCACGATAACCTCCACCTTGCGTGACGTCATTTGTGTGCGGCCGCTTTTCAGCTCTTCGTTTACCGCTTAAGGTATTGGACCATGTATTTACAGTAAAAAATATTCGAAGATACCCTTTAGTTTCAGCCGAGTTAAAGGCAGGATGTCACTGAATGATGACTGCCGAATCTAGCACCATCTATCACTATCTAGCACCTGCTTGGATAAAGCGAAGGAATGCACAACGTTAGTAAATAAACAAGCCACACACCACCTTAATTATTGAGTAAAAAATTTGGTACATTCTCGTGCACTTGGGAGCACTCTGAAGGGTAATCTAATAAATGCTGCTAGATGGTGCCACAATAGATTCTTTATATTTTACGTTGGTGGCAACCAGCCTTTCTGGTAGGCTGATGAGTTAAATTTGTGCAATAACTCGAATCACCAAATATTCAAGAGCGGTCAATTGGTAATTGTTGGCTGTTCGTTACCTACTGTGGAACGTAAAACTCGAGTTAACCTTAGTTTACATACGAGGTGAGAGCAAGCTGTTAAGGCGGGCTTGCACTGTGAGTTTTTCGTCACTAGCCATTCAGTTAAATTTTATTTAACAAAAATAAGCTTTAACGACTGCAAAGAATCTGTTCCTGGTTTCTTTGTTTTTTTTATTTATTTATTCCGTTAGTATTTCAAAGAACTTAGTGTCAAGCAAATGCATGAATTGGTCTTAAAAAAGTTGTTACTATGGTCATTGGTATTAAGGAAATTGTGTTGTGTGTTCATGCATTTTTTGGAATCAACTTCGGCAACAAACTGTATTTCTAATTGTCGATTCGCCCGGTTAACTTTATATATGTAGTCGGACACATTTTAGTGTTTTTATTGTACAGAACTAAAACAATAAAATAAATGTTAAAACTTGACATACAGTTTGATACAAATATTTGTGTGTACATAGACCTAGTGAATCTTCACATCGTTGTTGGTTCGTGCCACATGCTGTAGCAATGACATGAAGCATTTGTAGGATCCTAATGTTTATTTAATAAGCAGAGCATGCAGCAAACCTATAAAATCCTATAATAAATGTTTGGACTTTCTATAGTTAGTGTTTTTGCACTAACGTTATTGTGTTGTCACTGTTGTAGAAAATTTGCACATGCGTGAAAGGTGGGTTACCACCAAATGAAAGTCTGTAGGATTTAGCACTGTAGAGTTCTTAAACTTAAACAAAATACACAACCAAAGCCGAGCTTTTATGGTTGGAAGAGCAGAGAGTTCACTGCCTGGCAGAAAGTGATAGGCTGCCTTCCAGCCATTGACAGATCTGGCTTCAATCACATCATGAGGAAGCCGGTTCCAGTGGTCAATCACTCGATGAGAAAAGAAGTGCTTCCCAACATTGGTGTTGACACGTGTGTGTTGCAACTTGGTGCAACTTGGTGTCTACGAGTGCCAATGGAGGGGGCCAAGGTGAAGAACCCTTTAACCTCGGCACGGTCAGAATCCCACTGTCTAGTGCTTGCTCGCGGCGAGCACAAGCAATACCTTTTAACGCAAGCAAGCCGCATGCCTCCTTAATTATTGAGTAAAAATTTGGTATGTCCTGGTACACCGGGTAGCAAGCTGTAGAGGTTAACGATATTACTGCCACTAGATGGTGCCACGGTATTTTCTTTATATCTACCGTGGCGCAATCAAGTGGCTGTAATATCGTTACCTTTATAGCTTGCTCTCAGGTGCACGAAGACGTACCAAATTGTTAACCAATAACTAAGGAGGCACGCGGCTTGTTACATTAAAAGATATTTCTTTATGCATTCCTTTGCTTGCTGCGAGCAAGCGCTACAGAGAACTAGATGGCGCTAGATGCTGCAAACTTCCATTTGGCGGCAACCCGCCTTTAGTGTATGGAATTAATGTAGAACTTGCAGTAGCTACAGTACAAATATCTGTACAATGCAAACAAAAGCAAAAATGACCTCTTTTGAAGATGCGGCGAATGCCCCAGAGAACAATGGTTATACTGCAAGATTTAAAAAGAAAGATTTAAAAAGATTTGTTTGGTAAAGATTTGTTGGTTTCTTACAAAAATACGCAAACACATGATACTTTGAGAGTTCAGAGACACGGGTTACTGTGGTTTCGTATTTTTTAAAATTGGTTTCTTACCTTTGTTGGTTTTCTTAGCAATGAAAAAGTACCCATTGAAAAGAAGTGCCCATAAATTTTTACTCCAGTCCGAAAATATTTCCTCTAATTTGAAGTCTTTAATGAGTGGCTTGTTTGTCCAAAATTAAATTTACAGTGTGCGGAGAAGTGAAACTTTAGGTGGACGAGATCTGTAAACAATTACCGGTTTTCACATCTCAATTCGATATGGCGGCCGGGAGTGCGATAATCTCCACCGCATGTCCCAGTTGGTTCAATCCCACCCTCCTGCCTGGGCGCAGTCCTTCGAACATGTTTCCCACTGAATGCAAGCCGATGCTGCAATAATCCATGAGCGAATTTTTTTAAACTCCGGGAAATTGGATTCCTGTAAGCCAAAACGTTGCATCCGAAAAGCAGGCTAATATTGCCCTCATCGCTGATACCCAGTTCGTTACCCATACCTTCGTCAACGCCTCTCCCAACGTCTTTGCCTCTCCTGACGTCACTGCCAACGCCATCCAGGAGACCTATAAAATTCTGTGTGGTCTTACTCGAGTTGACCTCCCGTTTTTTGACAGGGCATCACATCTCCATGGTACACGTGGGAATTCTTGGAAGTTTGCTGTACAAGGTGCCAACCTTAAGGGGGCACCTACCCTAAAAATATTCTCCCCACACAAACATTTTTTTTAGGTTAGTCTGGTGCAATAATATGTTTTCTACGTGGTACAACACTTTTTGTTTTGTTAACCGAGACCTTTTATGGCTAAAACCACATTTTTGGGGGATTATTTAGCTTTGCGTAAGGTTATAAGTTTCACGTTCGAACTGGATTTTCTCAGAACGCGAGTATCGCTAGCGGTAAATCACTAAAAATACCATAACTATACTTAGAATTGAGATAGTGGCTTCAAATTTTTTTACAGAAGTTCCTAGGTGTGGTGTCTACAAAGTTAACCAAAATCATACTTCTACACACTTAAACGGTGTAGTTTTTTAAAAATCTCAAAATTTTGGGTGTATAATATGTGTATAATATGTATATAATATGCGCAAATCAATATTATTTTGATTCACATGGTAGCCCTTATGTCTACTGATGATTTAGAGCCCAATCTCGTTCATGTGCAACAATTTTTGCCGCCTTTATCAAAGTAGATAAAAGTGCAATAAAATTTACCAAAAATGTACCGGTCCTGTACTCCCACAAAAATAGCATAAATGAAAATTTAAAATATGTCCTAGACTCGTATTTCAACACACTTTAATATCCCAAGAAAGTTATGGCTCTAAGGCAATTACACTAAAAGAAAAAAATGTCCAAAGTCAGGCCTCAGTTTAGGGTAGGTGCCCCCTTAACCCTTAAAGTGCTGGCGACGAGTATACTCGCCAAAAACACAAGCACAGCTTTGGGCCCTAAAAACAGAGTCCAAAGTATGCACGAGATGGCCAACAATGGAGAAACGACAACAATACTAGGTTCCCTTAACAAGCCGACTCTAGAGACGACCGTGGCCGAGTTGGTAGAGGCGTGTGTCTGAAGTTAAAGAGTTGCTAGTTCGAGTCCCGTCCAGGTTATCCCTACTTTTGTGGAGATAGAAAATTAATTCAGCAGTCAAAGGGTTAATTGTAGAAAGTCTCTCTTTTTCTCAGTCCGGGTAATATATCCCAATATGGAATGCCTTGAGTTCTTGAACTGTCTGCATGGAGACGGAGTCGGACTTTCGACGTATGCTCTTAAAAGAGCCGCTAGCTCGTTTACTTAAAAGAGGACTTGGAGTATGGCAAAATTACATCTAACTCTTGTGCGTTTCCCCCTTTTTTTTTGTTTTAACTTGGTGCAGTATTAGTGGCTCACACCCCCTTCCGTCTACCAACCACCATATGTGTAGTAAACTATTTAATTATTATCAGGATTCGCGGAGTCGAGCCGAGTAAACAGACAAAATGAAATCATGAGAAAGTAAGCGAAAATACTGGGCATTCGCAAAAAAAAAA
>JAHWFP010080766.1:0-52815 GCA_023313725.1 Lithobius niger
TGAAATTGATGGCTGCCATTGTGGAGCACACAAGTGACGACTCCACAGAAGTATTTCCTGATTTGGAATGAGCTGCGGTTCATACCAGAATTTTCCATTCATCTAATCTGAAGGAAGAGACGGGTTCAACATCGGAAGATAAAAAAAGGACCCACGATGATTGATGAAGAGAAAAATGATGATCTTCCAATGTTGGACATTGAGATTTTTCCATGCCAATACTGCGAGAAGACGTTCAGGGACAAGAGTTATAAATGGAGGTATGAAAGGCGTCTCGGAGGAAAATGTAACTAACCTGTAAATCGTGCGGTGAGACTTACTTGGACGGTCTCACTTATAAACGGCACAAGTGTGGCAGTGCTGTAAAACAACGTGGAAAGGAAATTGGAGAGTCTTCCAAATAGAGACTTAGATTGTCTTTTCCTAAACTCAAACCTCTGTTGAGGAATGGAATAGTTTCTTGAATACCGGAAAATTTCAACCTCGTAGTAAACAACCTCAGATCTCTAGTCATGCCTATAATAGAGGATACCAGACTCGAATGGGCTTTATCCTACATGATTCACGATTTGAAAGACAAGACGGAGGTGACCAATGATACCGAACTTGAGGTGAGGCCATTCAGTTTGGATTTAGGAGGTTTTGATCTAGTACGCGATGCTTTTAACAACTGTTTCTTGAATTTCAAGCGGGATTTTAAGTAGGATGAAATGCACTACGAGCACTTGATTTTGTTGGAACGGTATGAGGATAAATATTGGAATATTTTAGAGCAATGTCGACGTCTTATGGTAAACATAAAATCTAAATCGGATTACGCATTCTCTTTGAAAAAGCGACGGATAATACGGAAACTATTAAAGCCTATTTCAATACCAACCTGACCAGAGTGGGGAGCAAGGAGGTTCTCTCCAAAATGTCAAACAAGACTCTGCATAGTACTGGACAGTTTGCCATAGAATGAAGTGGAGGGGTTGTCAAGCAATGCGTATATACCGAACTATGTGTTGGAATCTATAGAACATTTGCTGGAAAAAGGTTATCGGTCACTCTCCGACAATCTGAAAATAGACCACGATATACTGGTCAACGTACATAGTCAGGATGATATGTGTTTTGTGTGGTCTGTGTTGGCTAGTGTACATCCTGTCCCATTTTCGCAACATGACTGGGATACGAAACATTACATCCCTCATGCTCATGAGTTAGTTGTTGGCATGTTAGATAACTACCCCGTTCCTTTCTCCAAAGTCGTGGCATTTGAAAAAAGACAACAACATTTATCGTGTGAGTTCCTTAGTTGAAAGTAAGGAACACGTTGAATTGCTTCTTCTCGACAGACAAATTTCAACAAATTCATCATTTGTTTTAACCCCAAAAAGCACTTGAAGTATTTTTGCAGACATTGTCTACACGGTTTTCAAAATCGTTTCAGGTGTGAAAACAACCATCTTCCTTCTTGCAAGGGAGTTCCATTTCAAAAGACCTCGTTGCCTGACAATGACGTTATCCGGTTTAAGAATTTCAACAACGACCTCAAAAGGTTGTATATAGCATGCGTGGACTTTGAAGCGGTGCTGCATCCAGTCTCCAGTTGTGATGGAAATGATACGTACACCAGATTTAACCACGTACACCAAGCTTGTAGTTTTGTTTATGTGATAGTGGACCACTTTGGTGGAGTATTTTCCAAACAGTTGTACAGAGGAGTAGACTGTGTGAAGATTTTCTTCGAGTCTATATTAGATGAGCAGAAAAATATCGTGGCTTACGTGGATTCCCACAATTAAAGGATGAAACGTTTAACTAAGGAACAGTGGTTGCTCTACAAAACAGCTGCAGAGTGCCATCTTTGCAAACACGGAGCATTTACCCCCACTCAAGAAAAATGTAATGGGTTTACAAAAGCACGCGTTTACGACTACATCACCGGTGAATATAGAGATGCCACCATAGCAAGTGTGACTTAGCTTACACTTTGAACAAATACATAGCGGTTGTTATACATAATTTCGAAAAATACGACAGTTATTTCGTAATCAAAATTCGTTTAAAGATTTGAATGCTCTGCACAATGTGAGGATCATCGCTAAGAACAAGGAAAGATTCAGCAGCATGAAATAGGGTGGTTTACTTTCATCGATAGTGTAGCGTTTATGACAGCATCGTTGAAAACTTTAGCTTTGAACTTAAAGCGCTTTAATATTATGGACAAGATTTTCGAAAGTTAATTGATGGACTCGTTCAAGGTCTTAGGCAAAAACGTGTGTTTCCGAATGAAAACCTGACAAACGTGGAAGTTTTTGAGGAAGAGTGTTTACCTTCCAAGCCAGCATTTACCTCATTGTTGAAAGGTGCAATCTGGTCAGAATCTTACGAAAACGCTATGACGATTTAGGATTTACACAAATACAAAACATTTGGAGATTACCATGATTTGTATTTGTGGAAAGACGTCGGGCTTTTAGCCGATGTATTTGAAGACTTTAGAGTGACGAGTTTGGCTAGTCACGGATTGGATCCCTCCTATTACATTTCTACACCCTCGCTATCTTGGGATGCGACGCTCAAGAGGACGGGAGTGTTACTGTATCTTTTCACTGATATTGACATACATCTTATGGTGGAAAAGGGTATAAGAGGGCTGTCTCTTTTATAGCTAGAAGATACGCTAAAGCTAACAACCCGTATATACCATCTACCTTCGAACCTGATAAAAAGAATTCTTACATCATATTTTTGGACTTCTACAACTTAAACGGTTGTGTAATGTGTGAGTACCTGCAGACCGGAGAGTACGAATGGGTGCCGGAAAACTGACTTGAGGATATAAACCCCGAATACCCGAAGATGCTTCATGCATGATTTCCCATTAGCACCAGAGTACATGAAAATCACAAAGTCTGTACTTTCTCTTTTCAACCGTGGGCAATCGAGAACTTGCGGTTAACGTATAACAAAGGTTAACCACTAACCTTTTCTCAAAGACAAAGTACGTGGTGCACTATAGGAATTTGAAATACTACCTTTCTCTCGGCATGGTTCTCAAGAAAATACACAGAGCAATCAGTTTTAAGCAAGCCCCTTGGCTGAAACCTTGCATCGTGTCTAATAACGAGAAATGGCAAGCAGCTACTAATGATTTTAACAAAAACCGCTACAAACTGATGAACAATTCGATTTTCGGTAAGACATTCGAAAACAAACGCAAGAGATCGAACGTCTTGATAGCAATGACAAAAGAGGAAACCATCAAGTACGCATCTCACCCCCGCATCACGAGTTCGCGTCTCTGAACGAGGATTTTGGAATTTTTACAAAGACTCCCGCAACATCATCTTGGACATACCCATCATTATTAGGTTTAGCGTCTTGGAACTGTCAAAGTTACTAGTCTACCTGTTACCCTATGACCACATGATGAAAAAGTACGGACAGGAGAGATGTAAACTCCTAGTTACAGATACTGATAGCTTGTGTTATTCGATAGAAACAGACTATGTTTAAAAAGATATGGAAAAGGATGCATCGTTGTTCGACACATCAGACTACCCCAAAGACCATTTCCTCCACTCCAGCATCAACAAAAAAGTATTGGGGAAGATGAAAGACGAGAGTGTGGGTTGGCCAATTTTTGAGTTTGTAGGTTTAAAGTCTAAGCTCTACAGCATTTTACAGTCGGATGGGAAAAACGAAATGGCTTGCAAGGGCATTAAAAAAACAGAACAAGTCGTTCACGAAACGTGCAAGAGTGTGTTGTTTTAATAATAGCTTTGTAAGAACTCTAGGTTTTACATTCATTCGGAGGGGCATGAACTGAAAACTATCACCATCAATAAGTTGACTTTCAGTCCTTATGATGACAAGAAATGGGTATGCGATGATGCAATCAGTAATGTGCCTATGGGCACATTAATTCAGCCTAAATTACCTATATTATCCATCCAGCTATTGTATTTGGAATCGTAGCCTTTCCATTTAACTAAATAAAGATTTTTACCATTTTTTCCTTTCTTTTTACGTATTACTTGTTTCACTAGAAATAAATCTGTAACTAGGGTTTTTTGAATTTCCTGATTGTAGAAACCTCCGAGCACCGTTTCAACCGACTCATCCTTCAAAAGATACGTAACTGGTTGTGTTTTTTTAACTTTACGGATCATAAATACTTCGTTAGTAAAAATTTGCAAATACCCTTTATCGAAAAATTTTTTAACTTTAGATATCCTGACTTTATTTTCTATAGCAAAAATTTGTGTTTCTTTAGCATTTGTTTAGGACTAGTTCGTCTCAGCAGTGGTTCGTGGCGTTTGGTTACTTCCCTAGGCTTTAGTTTTGTGGTGGAATGAACCTTGTTGTTGTAATGCAAAACCAACTCATTGATAATGTGTATCCACTTGTAATTCCTCTGCCTGGTGAATCTTTTCCACATTCGAGTTTTCAGCGTTCTGTTGAAACGTTCTACCACGCTCACTTTTTTCTCAGAGCACATAGATTACATTTTGATGTTATCGCGCCTAAGTAGCGCTTTTAAGTCTTTTTTGTAGAACTCACTACCTAAATCTACTTGTAAATATCGATGGGGTATCGCACTTATGAGCATCTTCTTAAAATCTTCGGTAACGTCATACCGGATTTAAACTTAGGGGAATGGCCCAAGCAAACTTGGACATGACATTAATGGAGGTCAGTAGATTGTTAAACCCTTTATTTAGTTTAGTGTACAGTATGATTTCCACCAAGACAGCCTGCCATAGATATTTCAGGTCCAGTACGATCACTCTCTGCCTTGGAAATTTTTTCCTTGTTGGTTTGTGAAGCTCGTTTACGAGTTGATCAATTTTTTTTATTTCCCATTCCGAATCTGAGTTTTGTGTTCATTATTTTGTTAACGATGGAAGCAGCTAGTTTTTCATCCACGTCAGACACGGACCCTCCCTCACTCTTTGAGCTTTTGAAATTACAACTTCATCGGATTTTTAAATCCGAGCTTTTGGCGTAAGCTAAATCATGTTCCTTGCACGCTTCGTCTAGTTTATTTATTACAGGATCTCCTCGTGCCAGTCGATCTTCAGCTCTGTTCCAGGTCCGCAATATTGATATCCCGATAAATGCATTTCAACGGGCAACCTAACTATGGTTCTGTTCATGTGTCTCTTTCCCAATTTGACGAAGCAAGCTTTTTTTATACCACAATCATCACAAAACATTATCACCATCGGTCTGTAGTTTCATGAAGTTGTAGAAACTGAAGGTTTCAATTCGTTAAAAGCCGAACGTTTACATTTTACGCAATATTTCGTCTTGAATTCTTTATTGTTGCTCTTTTTTACTATCGTATAATTTTTTTTCCATTCCGAGTATATATCTTTTTAAAAAAAAAACATCATGGAATCCTGTCGATTATTCTCACCAGCAAAGACTCCGACTTGAAAATTAATCTAAACATTCCCATCCATTTAGACACGGAAAAAATAACGAATTGGCTCTGCTTAATTTAGACACTTATACCAGCATACACAACATCACCTAAAAAATAACGAAATTTAGTACACGACCGATGCTGGTGCCTCCTGGCAGAAAGTGTTAGTGAGTCCTGATGCTTACAAAATCGAGGATTTAAATAAATTTCTCAAGTCAGTGATAGATACGAATGTGCACAACAAGGATGCCATTACAATTCTTCCGAATATAAACAGTTTAAGAACCAACATGATAATTACCGATGCAAATTATGGAATATCTTTTTCCACTTGGGCAACTACGTTTGACTTGGGCAACTACGTCCGAATTCGTGAAAGTCAAAATACAGTCGACATTATGAGTGTCAATACAATTTTTTTACACATTGATATCATAGGCAATTCTTACCTAAACAGTGAAACTCAACCCATTTTTTACTCCTTTTATCCAAATTCTCCTCCCGGTTTCAAAATCATAGAGTTACCACATAATTTAATTTATCTCCCAGTGACTACAAAGTTAATCAGAAATATAAGAGTTTGGCTCACGTCTCAGACCAACGAGCTGTTGGATTTAAACGGAGAGACGCTCAGTGTGTGTCTTCATTTGAGATCTAAAAATTTAAAAAAGGATAAAATGCTCGTGTTTGGAAAAAAAGGGAAACTACACTTTCTTAATATTAAAGATAATAAAAAAGCAAACAGTTTAAGACCGAGAAACAAAGCTTTCATCAAATTTATGATAACACCCAGAAAATGAGTGTATTAGAAGATTACATAAAAACCAACAAACCTTTGGCATACGATTCATCGGTCTAGTCTTACATATACGACGAATACAATTCCATTGTTGGCACCAATCTCAACAACGTAAATTCAGAATTTCGCATACATGTAGAAAACCAAGATTTATTTCTCACGGTGCCAACAGTTACCTCCTGATTAAAGGGAGGTTGCTGAAGGACGATGACGCGGCTTATGCCGACGCTGACATAGCGGCGTTGATTTAATGCTCCATGTTTCTGTTTTCTAATAGCAAATACTATCTAGGTAATAAACAATACAACGAGTTAAATTATCCGGGTTTCGGTATTCTAATGAAGGGACTGCTCACTTATTGTTAGACGGAACAACCGGGTTTACTCGACCAGTGATGGGCATTGAATAACGTGTGTCAGTCGCTTCTGAACTAACCAACATCATGGAATTCAAACAGCTGCACGCGTTCATCATCGTTGAAACAACTCCCAAGGGAAGCTTTACCTTTACCATACCTCTGAAACACGTAATGTGATTTTTCAAATATTACGATAAGCTAATCTACTGAACTAAACACGTGGACATGCTCATGCGAGCGAACGACACGAATGCCATCTTCAAAGCCGTGGCAGCAGTCAATGACAAAGTCCTTCTGAATAGCATCAGCTGGTTCGTTCCCTACGCGACGGTATCAGACAAGCAAAAACTTAAACTCTATGATCTCATCGACCACGGAACGACCGTAGATTTATGATTTAGGCACTGGCATTATGATAGCTGTGTGCTCCCTCAAAATACCAGCTTCACTTGGCATGTGCTGACTACTTCTGCGGTCAAAAAACCTAGGCGGATAGTTCTAGCTTTTCAGACTAACCAGCAGGACTCCTTAGTCAAAAATCCTGGTGTGTTTGACCACTGCAGTTTGCAAGATGCTTACATAACCCTAAATTCCGAGTGTTATCCGTTTCTCAATTTAAATGCTAATTTTGCCTCTTGAGAGTACGTTGGTCTGTACAGAATGGCATAGCATTTATGCAGATTTGCTACGATACCAACGATTTGAGGTTTGACATACTTCAGTTCAAGAAAGCCTATTCTCTCGTGGTGTTGGATTGTTTCAAACAGTCCGAGAAGCTTCAATCGGGAATCGTGGACGTACAAGTCAACCTGGAATTTAGATCAGCCATACCAGGTAATACCACCTGTCACACTCTGCTCATTGGTGACAGAAAAATTAATCTAAAGTTGGATAGAGGCAAAGTAGAAGTTGTTTGCTAAATAATAATAATAATAATAATTTTATTACATGAAAAATACTCGAAGTTTGAATTAACAAACTTGTATGAGCAGCAATAAATGTACACGTTTTATACATGACAATTACATTAAACATACATGAAATAAGAAACAATTAGAATTAGAACTAATTTAATAACACAATAAGTCAACGAGTACCTTAATAATCTTTAAAATTAATTTTGTAATTTATATTTTTTAACTAATTCAGTCATTAGATTTTGTTTCAATTCAGCTTTGGACTGATATTCTAACATATTCTTATTTAATTTATTATATATATATTCGGTATGTAATATTTCTTATTTCTTGTTCCATATGTATTGTTCCATTGTGGTAATTTAAATTTCTGTGATGTTGTTCTCAAACGATTACTTTTTGTTTCATCATATATTTTATATTTATTTTGATAGCTTTTTACAATTATTATATAATCCTTTAAATCTGTTATTTTTAAAATATTATGTTTTATGTATATTTCATTAGTTCTTTCTTGATTATTCCCGAACAGGACCTTAATTGCCTTATTTTGTACTTTTTGAAGTCTTTGTATTAAATAATCAGCTGCAAAACCATAAATTTCAATTCCGTAGCGTAAAATGCTACTTATCCATGCTTCATATAGAATTTTTTTATTTTTATTAGACAAAATGTATTTAACATTATATAACTTTGGTATGATTTGTCTAAGTTTTTTTATTATTCTTAAAATCTGTTCTTTAAAGTTCCACTGCATGTCAATTTCTAATCCTAAATATTTTGTTACAATTTTAGTGTCAATTTCTTTGCAGGTTTCGTTACAACTATTATCACTTTTTCCGGACTTAATTTTCTTACACTGTTCAGAATGTACAGTGTAAATGTACAGTAGTATTTTTCATTTTTGGTACTGTTATTTCAAGGTATGATGTTTTTTTCTTCACTAATATATAGTTCGTTTTCCATTAACCATCCATTAATCATGTCAAAGTCCTTTTGTAAGTTGCTGATCATATCAATATAATTTGTATTTATTGAAATTAAGATTGCGTCGTCTGCAAACATATAAACTTTAGATTTTTTAACAAATTTATCGATATCATTTATATCATTTATTAAGAAAAGTAGTGGCCCCAATACGGATCCTTGCGGTACTCCATATGTGATATTTGTATAACTGCTGTACTTTTCCTTTATCTTAACAGTTGATTTTCTATTTGTCAGATAGCTTTTTATTAAATTGTAAATTTTTCCACGCAGGCCAATGTTTTCACATTTTTTCAATAATATTGTTGGATCAAAAGAATCAAAAGCTTTTTGCAAGTCAATGAAAACAGCACCTACATATTTTTTTTCATCTAGAGCCTTTGTTATGGTTTCATTTAATTCTATTAATAGGTCAGATGTACCTTTATTTTTAGTGTATCCAAATTGTATGTTATTTAATAATTTAAACTTTTCAATGTATTCAGTTATTTTTTTTGAAAAGAATCTTTCGATTATTTTATCAATAATAGATAATAGAGAGATTGGTCTATAATTATTAAAGTTATTTGCTTCACCTTTTTTAAAAATTGGTCTCAGCACTTGGATTTTTAATTGATCTGGCCATATTTCTTTTTCAATCATTCTATTTATCAGTTTACAAATAAAAATTGCTGTCTTTTCTTCTGATTTTTTAAAATTTTCTGTATTATAACCATCCATGCCTGTTGCCCTTGTATTTTTAAGTTGTTTTAATATATTTCTATGTTGTTGTTGGATTTTGTACAAAAAAAGGTCTTATTATTTATGTTTACAATTTTCCTTTTAATCTTTTGTAGTTTTGTTTTATAATGATAACCCTCTTTATAATTCTTTTTTTTGTTCGTTTTTCCCTTAATTTTGGTATTTGCATTATAAAAGTATCATTAAAGTCATTTGCCAGTTGATGTATAGTTTTTTCTTTAAAAACTCTCACTAGCTGATCATCAATATTTTGTTTTTTCTCTTGTTTCCCATTTATTTCATCAATAATGTTCCATAACGTTTTACTATTGTTGGTGTCCTCTATTTTACCTCTATAATACTCTTGTTTACATTTGTCAATTTTTTTCACAATTTCATTTTTCAAAAATTTGTATTCTTGCAATAGCTGTGGATTTATGTTTTTATCTTCTTTTTTGATTTTTGTCCATAATTTATTTTTTTTATTTGTCATCTGAACAATTTCATTAGTTATCCATTCTTTTCTTTTTTTTATCTGACTTTTATTTTTATTAGTTTTTTGTAGCCTATTTGTTATTTGATTTTTTTCGTAAATTTCTCTTATTGAAAGTATAATCTCTGCACACATTTCATTTGGGCATTCTATTTTATCCAGACAACACCAATTTTTTTTGTGGTAATTCAGTTATTACTTTTTTATTATTATATTTTCTACTGTCATTTCCTTCTACAGGTTCTTCCTTATTATTATGATTTTTCTCTTTGTTATCAGTCCAAAGCCAGCATACAGTAATGTAATGGTCTGCTATTTTCTTTTTTATAACTCCACTATTAATATTCTCATTCACTTTTGTTAATTTTACATAAATATGGCCAATACATGACTCTTGCAGTTTCACTAAATTGTTGACAATTTTTGCTTCTTCCCTTGTTACAGATTCAATCAGATTTTCAAAGCCTGCCCTCGCCATTACATTTTCATATTTATCAATGTTAAGTTGATCTTGCTTATCTTCGTTTCCATTTTCTCTCTTGAGAGTGTCAATATTTATGTCTCCTATAATTATTGTATTTTCATTATTTTTTGCTTCATTTTTTTGGTTTACAATTTTTTTAGTTCTTGAATGAATTTTTTCTTATTCGATGCAGGGCTTCTGTAAATGGCTAGTATTTTACATCTTTGCAGTCCTTTCTCGAGTGTAATTTCAATATAATCCTCCTCCACTATTTCTTTTTTTTAGCTTCTATTATATTAATATTATCTTTTACATAAATCATAATTCCTCCTCCTCTGATTGTTTTTTCCCTGGTTTTGTTATAGTTCACATAGCCAGTTAGTTGATAGTTATTTGTTTCCTCCCCTGTTTTATATTCACTTCAGTTAAAATTATTACGTCCTACAACACTGCAGTTTCTAACATTTCATATAAAAATAAATCCCAATTTTTTCGTAAGCTTCGCATGTTCACATGAAAATCTTTTAGGCTACAATTGTTTCCAATGTCCTTTTCCACTTCTGTTTTAACTTCATAATAATAATAATAATAATAATAATAATAATATTAATAATAATAATAATAAAGATATGGCGCTCAAAAGAAGATCGCGAAAAAAAGAAAGGTGGCTTTTTGCTGTTGGCATTGCTAGAACCGTTTTTAGCAGGTGTTGGAGGCTTGGCCGGAGGGACTGCAGGGTAGGTAGCTGCCATAAAAAAAGCACAAAATGATGAAGAAATTGTAGCTAAACTCGTGCGACATCACAAGCAAGTGGAAGGTTCCAGCTATAAGAAAAAAACTGAAAAAAAAACGAAGAAAAAATCGCCTCGTGGCAAAGTTCTTTACTTAAGACCACCCAGTGTTTAATCAACTTTGATAAACCTTTAGGGAACTTTGTTTAAAATGGATTGGTTAGAGTAATGAAAATTCCGAAATTTAGAGGTACTTTTAGTAAAGTCACGTTTCCCTTAAAACTTTGGCCTACTGGTGAAAACAGAATCCTAACCTTGGAAGATTTCCACGATGGAGAAGGAAGTCACTGGGTAGCAGTATTCCACCGTTTCGGGAGAAGCCTGTTATTTCAATAGTTTTGGCAACATGGGTCCTCCCCGTTCTGTGGTTAACTACTTGGGGACTGAGCATTAAATACAATTACGAACATGTACAAAACTTTGACCAAATTTGGTGCAGCCACTTTTGCTTATATTTCCTAAGTGCCTTCTCTGAGGTTCGTAATTATGAAGCTGTTTTAGATGGGAGGAGACGAGTCATCTAATGAAACCTTGCGTGCAAATCTAACTGGAAATAAACGTATTCTGTGTGAAACTCTACAAATGCCTGTACCACGATGAGCAAAGTTTGTTCTATTATGTAAGGATTTTGAAAACAGTAGCCATCGAATGCTCGCCCTTTAGTTTAGTAATGTAAAGGGCTATCATGCCTACTTTACATTTAGCAACTAGTGCAATGCTCGGATCGCTGCAGCATAGAATTGCTTTATGAATTAAACCAGAACATGTACATACGAAGCTTGAAAGAGGACCAGAATTAACGAACCAATAGCCCGTTTTTTCCAATGGGCTTTTCATGTTGAAACTGATTATCTTAGAGCAGTTTTTATGCACAAATTTCTTTGGAGCCGCGTTAGGCGAAAAGTAGGTTTGCTTAACTTTCTAATCGGTTTGTTCACGGCATTGAAATATTCTTTATGCCCGTCTTGTAACAAGCTATTGCTGTCGATGAATACCTTAGTAGCAGTATCATTCGGTAAAGTAGGTTCGCTTAGATTACTAATCGGTTTGTGCATTGCATTCAAGTAAACTTTCTGGTCATCCTGTAATAAACAATTTCTGTCAACGTACACTTTTGTTGCCAAGCATGTCAGGGCAAAGATACATCCTTAATTTGCTTCTTTGAGTAAAAATTCCCGTCAGATTCATCTAAGTACGATGTATATTTTTCGATGCTAGAAATCGCGGACGACAACGTGTCGGTTAGAAGAGTTATGGCAGGAGGCAAGTCAGTTGTAAGTTTCTGAACGCCCATTACTAGAGTACCGATCTGAGAATAATTTACCGCGTCTTCATGGTCAATTGCCGTTCCAACTTTTTTTACATGCTTACTATGCATATCATAGTTGTTTTCGGAGGTTAGCACTTACCCTAGCCTGGGCTGTCCTCTCGCACCAACTCCCATCACTTCACCCCCTTCAACTCTCTCCTTTTCAATGATTGTCGAAACTTACTAATGACATATTGTTTAAATATACGAATCACGCCGCCCTTCCCCCCCCCCCTTGCAGAAATATCTCGAACGTACAAGACACGATGACAGAGTAAGGAATGAAGCAAAACAACGTGCATTAAGGACTTGGATTGTGAAAATACAAGATGCAACAATCTCAAAAACAAGACAACTGCCCTGATTGGGACTAGAACCCAAGACATCCGCATACTATTAATATACCCATTTTAGTAGGCGACTTTTCTGGGTTCGAGTTCCAAACATGGCAGTTGTCTATTCTTTATTTCTCAGATTATTGTACCCCTCATATTCTCACAAATCAGGTCTTTATGCAGACTCTGTGCTTCGAATCGATTGCTCAGTAGGATAGCAACAACCCCCGATCATTTTCAAGGTTCTTTCTTTCAATAAATATATTAAAAAAGGAATATAGATAAACCTCAAGATGTCTCAAGAGAACTGGTAAACGATTCTCTCTAATGTCTTGCAAACAAACTTGCTGATAATTAAGAACGACAAAGGTACTAAGAATAACAATGGTGTAAAGTTTTCCTTGTTTCCTCCATATAGTTTAACGATTTAAAGGGTTTGGGGACTCCCATTTCGAACGGAAAATCAAAATATAATGGTTGGATTTTATCCAGCGACCTGGAAACTCCAAAACTTGAAAAATCTTAAAAAGTATAGCTGTAAAAAAAAATAGAAGTCGAGTGCGACTAGCAGAATGTTTAGTTATCCTAATCGTATGCACACAGCGTCCTACTGTTACTCCTCTTGTGAAAAGTCAAGTGACTGCGATAAACCGCTCTGTCTTACAACTTGGGCGTACGAGGAAATTCACAAAACTAAAGTGCGACTAAACAAAAATGTTATTGACAAGCCATGGTTTAACTTACCATCTTATAATGCTATAAACTTGAAAAATACTGCAAACAATTGTTGCTAATTTTATTGAAAATGAACAAAGTAGTGTTAAAAAGAATCTAATTTTTAAAACATTAAAAATTAAACGGTCTTCAAATTCTTGTTTACTAAGAAAAATAATAACTTGACTCTAAAAGGTACCATGAAAGTTTACCTCTAAAGAGGTGCCTAATTAACCTCTAAAAAGTTCCCCAATTAAAGTTTGCAAAGAGGGCCCTAATTAAAGTCCACAAAAGGTCCCTAATTAAAGTTTGTAAAGAGGTCCCTAATTAACCTCTAAAAAGTTCCCCAATTAAAGTTTGCATGGAGTCCCGAATTAAAGACTTAAAAAGGTCCCTAATAATTTTAAAGACCCTAAAAAGATCCCTAGTTAAAGTCCACAAAAGTCCATAATTAAAGTTTGCAAAGAGGTACCTAATTAACCCCCTAAAAATGTTACTAATTAAAGTTTGAAAAGAAGTCCCTAAATAACGAACCTAAAATGTCTCTAATTTAATTCCACAAAAGGTCCCTAATTAAAGTTTGCAAAGAGGTACCTAATTAAAGACCCTAAAAATGTCCTTAATTAAAGTTTGCAAAGAGGTCCCTAATTAAATACTCTAAAAAGGTCCCTAATTAAAGTCATAAAAGGTCCCTAATTAAAGTTTGCAAAGATGTACCTAATTAACCTCCAAAAAAGTTTTTCAATTTCTGAACCCGGAAGTAAGCTTGTGATTGGCTTTCCCAACCAGGATGTAAATTCTGATTGGCTAACACATTTTTAAGACTTTGGTTAAAAAGGTCCCTAATTAAAAACCTTAAAAAGGTCCGTAATTAATCCCTAATAACGTCCCCAATTAAAGACGCTAAAACGATCCCTAATTAAAGAACCTAAAAGGGTTCCCTAATTCTTCCCCCCACCAAAAAAAAGTTCTTTATTTAATAAAATCTAGATTTGGGGTTTATTTATCATCTCTGTAATGTGTGGTGCAGTGGCAACCCAGACCACTGCATTGTGTCTGGGGTTGGAACTAAGCCTCACCCCTCCCCCTCCCAAAAAAAGTTATATGGTTCTCAGCATACAACTTTCCTGCTTCAAACAAACCAAAGTGAGGGATGAGGCTTAGTTCCAACCCCAGACACAATGCAATGGTCCGGGTTGCCACTGCACCACACATAACAGAGATGATAAATAAACCCCAAATCTAAATTTTATTAAATAAAGGACATTTGGGGGGGGGGCGAATTAGGGACCCTTTTAGGTTCTTTAATTAGGGATCGTTTTAGTGTCTTTAATTGGGGACATTCTTAGGGATTAATTAGGGACCTTTTATGGTTTTTAGTTAGGGATCTTTTTAACCTTTTCAAAAATGTGTTAGCCAATGAGAATTTACATCCTGGCTGGGAAAGCCAATCACAAGCTTATTTCCGGGTTTAGAAATTTCAACTTTTTCAAACTTTGGACGACCTATTTCCGTGTTCCAAAAAACTCTAAACTTTCTTAAAGTTTCATCAGCCAATAGAATCTCGCATCCTGGTTCATTAACCTGACTTGAAATGACCTGAACTAAATTCTAAGAATGTTGGTCTAAAAATAGATTTTATTTTCCGCTCAGCCAACAGAATTTAAATTGCTGGAATGCTCATCCTGGTTGAATTTTATGCACATTTAAAATGTTTTCTTTCGAGCTCTCATTTGCATAGAAGACTTTCTTGAAGCTCCATAACTTCAGCAAAATATTTTTGGCCTTAAAACTTACTCAAGCCTGGCTCTGCTATATAGAGTGGTGTTTTGCCGTGAACAACCATTGTTGCAAATTTTTTCAAAGGGTACAGACGTCGGCAGTTACACACGTTAAGGCCAGCACTTTTTGGTTATTTTCAGTTAAGTTAGTGTTGGTAAAGTATAAGAACTGATGGCTGTCAGCACTTCTAAGATACGTTAAAAAGTGAATATTTAAAATTTTTTTAATTAGGCAAGTATTAAAATATCTACTGTAAGAGCAGCATTCCCCACTATGACAGTACTGTACCTCTCTGCTACTCTACCGTACTCTACTCGCAGCTAAAACAATTCCTTATAGAGAGGTACGAAATGTAACGCTTTTGGTTCGTAATAGCGAGGATCTACTCAAAGCCATGGACGCATGCAACTCCTGCACCAATCATGGACACCAAGCACGATACGTTTTTTAACGATAATAAAAACCTTGACTTCATAATTGTAGCACTCGTTTTCAATTGTAGCATGACGTAACAATCGATTTTCTCACGTTTTTGTCGCATGTTACTTCCGCGCGACAAAAGCCAGTTTAGCCACAAAACCCAGTTTTCGGCCATTACCTAGAACGCAATGGAGATGTTTACATACTGCTGCCCTCAAATCGTGACCTCGCCCTGATTGGTTTAGGGGCGCCAGAGTGTATGCAACAGAGATGTTTATATACAACTGTAATCACTGAAAGTAAAACAGTTAAGGATACGCTTGTTTTATGGCTCATCCGCCTTACCTTTTATCCTTGTAAAACCAGGCTAGTGGTCCGTGAGGTGAATTTTTCAAGGCTACGTGCGCGGAAGTGTGGACTAAAATAAAGAAAGGTTATACACGATTGATCAGATACCCCCCCCCCCAATCGCACAGTTTAAAAATGTAAAAACTTGCTCATTTTTAAGCAAATGAGCCAACCTGTAAAAAAAAACTAGGAAAATAATATTTAGGGTAAAAATTGTGTGTTACCTATATTCAAAAGTACCAAGGTTTTTTGGATATTCAGTTTCGCAACAATTTTTCCGCCAATACCAAAAAAAGCTCGGGGGTCAAGGAACCGAAGGCAGTATTCATCATTGCTTTTTCGATAATTTTTTCGCTTGTGTGAAAAAAAGCTTAGCGCAATAGCCAATGCTCGTAATTGCTTTCTCAACAAAACTATAAACTAGATCGAAAAAATGCGTCACCATAGACACACGCACACACCACACAGACACCTCCATAAAAAAGACACATAGGGAATGCCCCCCACAAGCAACACCACCATTAAAAAAACACAAAAATGCTCATTTTAAAAATTATTTTAAAACGCAGGAGATGCCCCACAAGCAACACCACTGTAAAAAATCGTAAATCCCGCAGGTTTTTAAAAATGACAAAATGCTGGGGTTTTCCGGAAGATCTGTTCAACATGGCCTTTTTTCCCAACTTCCAAAATGTTGTTAATTCGTCAATTTACACGCTCCAAAGCGCTCACACAATATTTATGCTCATGAATTATCTCCGCGACCCGCTGAGAGAACTTGCAGTTGCTAAATTATCTTTTTCACACTTCGGTGCATTCGAGAAGTATTTTGCAAGAGTGCCTGACCCGGTAAAACCGTGCAGTTGCTAATTCGTCAAAAAAAGGGCTGCTCAAAACGGGCTGTTTTCCCGTTTTTCCTTTACTACTGAAGTCCCAAGAGTTTGATCAAAAACACACACATTAGGCTCTCTGTAAATACCTAACCACGACTATCAACTTGGCTTCCCCTATACTGAGCAGTGAGCAGGCCTTGGGATCATTGGACTGTCTGGTAGGTTAGGCACAGCATTCCACTATATTGGCTGTGGTTGAAGATATTGTACCATGTTAGCTACCTTTCTTTTATACAGGACAGTGCTGTACTGAGACCTGCTCTGAAGCATGTACCACATGAAATGGGACCCAGCCAATTAATGATTGGCTTACCACTGAAACCTGTCATCCCATTTGCCTAGAAAAGGCACCTTGTTTCTCTTTATAGTTTCTCGTTTCTGAGTTTTCTTCTTCTTGCCTTAAGGCACACGATTGCCGTAATCTCCACAATACCAAGTTTACATCTGGCTGCCAAGCTTAAATGCTGTATAAATTAAGTATCAACAGGTATCTCGTGCTACAGGCTTTGCAAGATTTTAGAAGAGCTAACTTGACGGGCAATTTCTTAAGTAATTAACAGAGAATCGCGAAAATAAAACATTGGTACTTTGGCCAATGGCGCTTACTTGAATCCTTAAAGAATTGAGATAGACGATTGTAAGTTGTATATTAATTAATGACTAAGAAGCCTGGAACTGCAAGGAATCATTCCGTATCAATGACTAAATAACTGTACACGTGAAATTATCTTAAAAACAAACCTGAAGTGTTGAACACCGAACTTTGGTGCCATGTGCCGTCTTGGATGTGCATGATGACCGCTAAATGCACCCCAGCTAACTGTGAATAAAATTGGTGTTTTTGTTACACTAAAGTAGCATTTTGCCCAGGACAACTCTTGGCATAATCCCAGACTTCAATTATTTAAAGTGATCATAAGCAAAGCAGGTTCCATAAAGAGATAAATACACTTATAGCATTACCCAAAGACTATGACGTCGACATATTTTTTGCAGCATTTGATACATCTACTGAAATTGTAGTTAATTTGGGTACCGAGTTCTTTGAGAATTCTAACAATCCAAATATTAAACCAAGCAGTCCCCAAACTCGTTATTTTCATCAAATGACTAGCCTGCAGAGAATCTTTTCGTGTTTCAATTCGAGAATGAGAAACTGGTGATTAGTAAGACATTTCCCAAGTAAATACACTAGATACATTTATCTGACAGTGTTACAGGGTATATTGCCTAGTTTTTATGTCTAGACTATGAAACACACGTTCAGTGTAATGTGAATTATTTTCTCATCCTCTTAAAAAATTCGCCAATTTAGCGTGCAAAATATGTAGTATTTTTTATTCATGTTTCATGTGTTTTAAATCATTAGTTCTTTTTTTGTCTTCATCAAACTGACATATTTAATTTTCTGTACTAATATGCAAATCCGAAAAGCGACTATAAATTTTTGACATTTTTTTCTTTTCTAAAAATAATGTAGCTTGACTACAATCATGACCCAAATATTGATGGCAAATGCTGGAAGACCAAGTCATCAAAGGCTTGTTCAAAATGAAGACAGCCTCACTCGCCGGCTCAGACGAATGGTAAAGGCCCGGATTGAGAATGATCACAAAAGGAAACCGATAGCTGCATTTGGATTTGTTACTCAGAAAGAGATTAATTGCCATTTAAAAAGAGTTTGGGTTTTAATGTTTGCACTGTCATTGGCTTTGTTTTCCTACCAGACATACGATCGAATACTTTACTTCCTATCAACTCCAGTGGGTGTAGATGTGCTCGTTACCACGAAGGAATTTCAGATTCTACCAGAAATTACCATGTGTTACCCACAAACCAAAGCCCTACGAGAGAGATTTAATAGAATAGATGGCTGTTTTGACCATGGTCCGTATTGTGGTCCACTTTCTTCTGGTTTAGAGCCCACTGAGTTGTGGCAGCTGTTAAACACAACGACTGCCGTAATTTCTGCAAATACTGTCAATGTAAGTTCAAGCACTAGTGTATAGAAAAAAGTAGTGTATACTTGTTTGGTTGGTGTTCGAGTTAAATTTGTTCATCAGTGGTTTTCAATCATTAAATAATAGATGAGATGCACGTGTTGTTAGGTTTTGTGATATGGGTCAAGTCTTTCAGGTCAAACGCGCAACCCCCTCCACTCAGAAAATCATATAATGAGAATTGAGATTAGGTCGAGAGAAAGGAGATTTGAAACAACCTATTTTATTCATATCTTTGTCTCCTGTCATCATGCTCACACCATGTCTGTTTGCATAGTTCATATGCTATGGTCTTGACATGTCTAGTTTAGTAGCAAAACCCGAGAACAAGCAGGTTTAAAATTTTACTTAACTAACAAGAAAACTTTTACCATGCAAACACTTGAAAAAAGGTAGTAAAAACTCTTATTTTCGATTAGGATCACTAATCATCTTCAGAAGTTAAAAGGCAAGGAAACATACAGTGTCTTGCAAAAAAAGATTAAAATCAACATCAGGATTAATCTTCAGTCATGAAGTGGTTTAGGGGGCCACCACCTTGGAATATGACGTATAGTTTTAATTGATGTCGCAGTGGGAGAACAATTACGCTATTTTGGTGCAGAGAGGGGTTGGTAGGGGGATGTTTCTGAATTAATGGGTTCCATTTTTTGTCCAGAGAAAATGAGCAACATTGAATTGGTTAAAGAAGAAGACGAAATTTTTTGTAATTTCTTAATTTTGAGACCTACTTTTTGAAACGTATTTCATAAATTTATATTTACTTAAACACAGGTACGAGCAAGTGCGAAGAGAGAGCAAAAATGGGATTGAAAAAACTTTATTAGGCAGAGCACGTACATACAAATACAGGACCAAAATTAGGGGGGAGGTTCACTGTCCCAGGCCCCTGCCCCAGACGGGAACCCAAACAGTCCAGTGCATAATGAAATGACAGAAATATCTGTTGAAAACGGCCCCCATTATCATAATTTGCTTTGGAACCACAGAAATGTAATTGTAGCCATGTACACGAGCGAGAGCAATCTGTACCAACACTGCAAACGGTGCACCAAACAACACTAGTTTATAGCACGGGTTTAAGCTAGTAGCCAATCAATACTTAAATCCACATTCGAGCTGCATGCAGTAACTTCACCGAATTCAGAAATACACAAGACTCGCTTAAATACACAAGGTTTTGTATCGTCATCATCCGAACTGCTATCATTATCTTGTCGCACAATGAATACTTATCCCATAGATAATTCCTTTCCACCAAAATAGTGAACACCATTTATCATTTCTACTTTATATCATAAGCTGTGACCATCTTGATACATGTGGATCAAGCACTTTAAAAGCCCATTGGTTCTCTTTGTAGAGAACATAAATTCCTGCTACACAAACCATTTGAAATCTCACAGAATTGGACGAAGAACTTAGTAAACTAGACACTCAAGGTTTTTCATCTTCCCCATAGACGGTTTGAGAAGGCCCCAAGCCAAACTAAGCAACTTACCATTGCGCAGAGCCACCAAATAATTGTTAGTTATTAGTTTGTGCTGCTGCTAAACATGCCAGAGCCCATAAAGGTTTAGATAGATTTGCCCTTTTCAGATAAACCCTCTTCAATATTAGGTAATCGCAATATTCTCACATGTTCCGTCCCACTGTTAAAAAGGAAATTTTAACCTTCCCTTAAGTAAATTCTATACCATTATCCATTAAGTTATTAAACAATTTACAATATGTTCAAATCACCTGCTTAAGTATCTCATTAATAATCTGTCATTTCCGATTTTGCGTTCAAATCATACGTAAAATATATATTGGAGTGATAGTCAATTAGTTAAACAGGTAATGGAAAATAAAAATTCATGAGATAATAATAATAATGTTTGTTGCTGAAGCAACAGGTCTGGCAAGGATCACGGGGGTCACTGACTGCCCGCCTAGAATGGGGCAGCATTTAAGATGCATATAAAAATATTCGATAAAAAGAGAATGCAAAGGTGGCAAAGTAAAAACTAAAACAAGATAAAACATGATCATGGGATCATGAGCATATCAGCATAATTTCATCCACATTAAAATCCATACTAGACCTTTGAGACAAACTTTTTACCTCAAAAGCGTAGCATGTAAGGCACGCTTTCAAAGGCTTCCTTACAACCCTTGTGAACAAAACGTACCATTTTTGATTATCTTATAAATATAATATATTCTAAAGTAGGAAATATGTCCCAAATGTCAATGCAGCAAATTGATATCTAATGTAGTAACACAAATGTTTAACATCTGTTTGTAATCATTGTTGTGGTAATTCAGGGCGTACCTGTGGGTATGCTCAATGAATTAATAAATGTTTTCTGGATGAATGTGGAGCCAATCACCTCTCTTCGTGTTCGTTATTTCTGAACTTTTGTGTTTCCCACCTTCTGATCATAAAAAATGCTGCTTCACTCCCAAAAGTAAAAATAATTCTAAGCAATGACTTTCAAGAAGTATATCTGTCTCTACTTGTGACACTACGCTGTAACTGAGGTTGGCGCTAATGATCTAGTTGTTGACATGGCATAAAGCCTCAATCCACCAGCTAATGCTTCATGTGGTAGCAACAGCTCTAACGCAAACAAACAGTTCACTTAAAAAGAAGGAAGAGTATAAAATTTGCTACGGCATACAATTGATGCCCGACAACCCTTTGCCAGCCTACAAAGGCATTCAATATCTAACAGAAACTGACTTTGAAATATGGTAGATGCAGTTCATTGGCTTAGCCAGGACTGAAGGTTGTTAGAACCCATTCTGTAAGGGAATTGATCAACTGATAATGGTCCTCCAGCAGACCTAGAGATGTGACACTTAAAAATTAATGCATGTCTTTTGGTACGCTAAAAGACGATTTTGTCCACTGCAAAAGACATTTCAGATTTGAAAATTTGGAACAAAGTTGCGATACCACAATTCAACTCAATCATTGCCTACGAGAGTTCAGCCAACTCTACCACACGATCGTAACTTTGAACAGAACTCTGCTACCTTCAACGAACGCCACCAAACTGAACAACAATTCAATTGTTGTCTGTCGTAGATGTAAACAATCAGGACATCACACCAGATGACCGATTCTGTCATCACCAATTTTGTTCACGTCCACTTGAATATTGTATGAAGGCATAGACCTAGAGGCCTTCCTATCAGAAGTCATATCAACTTCTTGAACGAACTTTCGCTATTTCACAAATGTTGTCTGTTTCTGCACTCTCTTACCATGACAGACTTAAAATCCTCGGGCTACCATCCCTAACTCCACGATTTGACAGAGGCGATGTATTGTCACCATTACTATGATTCTGCACGATTGTGAAGGCCTTCATCCTAATCACTTCTTCACTTATGTAATTACTATTACTTTAATCCTGTTCCCATTCAATTACAATTGCTGAGTTACAACTACAATTACAATTGCAACTTAGCAAAAAAAATACAAGCTTGTATCTTAAAATACAAGGAACCGTACACAGATGACATGTCTCAAGACAAGTTTTCAAACGGTGCGACAGCATTGGGAAACAGAGTGGGGTGGTGACTAAACTTGTGACATACCACGGGATTCTGTTTTTACCAAGTAAATAAATACCTTTCAAATAGAGTAAGGAGCGAAAAAGTGCTATTAGCTATTTTCACCATGGGTGTGTGACACTACAGTCTTTGATACTGAAATACCACTATCGATTCTTAATTAATGTCAATAGTGGTACCGAAAATCAAACGTTGGTATTGAAGGTATCTAATCAAAAGGTATCGAAAAAGGATCATTGGTTTAAAAGTATTGTAATATCGAAGGCGTTTTGGAAACAAACGATTAATTTCAATGTAGACCTGTGCCCTCTATCGTTTATTAATATTAGTAGCAGTTTCGTGCATGTTTAATTTGCCACCTACTTATTGACACTAACATCTGTGAGTATAGTTTGCACCAAATTAACCATAAAATCCCACTAAGAACGGCAATTACTGGAACAGAACACATTACAGTTGATTGCTGTCTGTTTATGGATGCCAAGTCTTATTAGCATTATATTATTGCTGGCCAGTTTTGATTAGCCTTTTAATAATACCTAAACCACGAGCCGTCATCTTTATCTGAACAGTGTGAGTAGTGGGGAAATACGATATAGAGGAATGGAGGGATTGATGAACGAAAACCATGATGTCATAGCTTGACCACTGTGACGTTATAGCCCCCTCCGTGACATCATAGCTTGACCACTGTAACGTCATAGCCCCACCCCTTTGATATCATAACCCCACCCCTGTAATGTCAATCTGGATGATGGTGGGAGAGCGCATTTTGCCGATCTGGACGAAGGTTTTTTTGGCACCCCATACTTGAACCTTTTAAAATCGTCGATCTGGACAAGGATAGGAAATCACATTTTGACAAAGTTGACGAGGGTAAAGTGCTTCCCCCGTGGGACTCGAACCTAGAGATAGCAGAGTGCATTTTATCGTTCAAGACGAGGGTGAGAGAGCAACATTTGATGACCTGCATGAGGATAAAATAATGAAATTCCCGTATCTAGGGTACTCTACTAACTACTCTACTAACACGCTTGGAGCACCTCAAGTCGGGATGCACAAAAACGTCACCTTTTCATTATCTATTTTAAATGCAAAACTTACGTAGAATATTATTGTCCTCTTCTGCTACTATACTGACCACAGCTGCCGAACGCCAGAGAACTACCATAGTCAAGTAACTGCGTAATATAGCGTTCAAAACACCTTATGGTTACAAGTTTAGCTCTAGGGAGACCGCGTGGGTGCATGGGGGGAATTGAGGCTTAATAGCGCGTCGACAACTTGGTCATGGTGCATGGTGTGTTTGTCCAAGGCTGCCCGGAAAGAGACGGCCTCTAACCTCTCACCACTCAATGTGTGGATCCAACACACTGGTGATTTCTTTCTTGCCACTATATAGCATTCATCAGCTTCTTTACAAGTTTTACTGCCAAAATCTTAGAAAGAGAATTATGCACTTTCAGTACTTTTTTTTACCGCTAAGAATGTATTTAGAAGGAAAATTATGCACTTTCACCTCTCTGTATGGGGTGTAACACTCTAATTATATGCACATTGTGTGCTGTTACCCATTTCCCACATGCTGTAACCTGTTTTCCATTTCCCACACACTGGATTTCATCCATTGGATTGTCACAATAATATTTTTACTGCCAGGAGTGTATTTATAGATAAAATTGTTCAGTTTCGTCTATCTGCGCAGGGTGTAAAAAAGCATTTTGTAATTGCTAAGAGTGTCTTTAGAAGGAAATTTGTGCCCTTTCATCTATCTGTGTGGGGGTGTAACCATCTAACTATGTGCGCATTGTGCTCTGAAACCTGTTTCTCACACTGAAAATGAGTCCCTTCCCATTGAATTTTTTTTTTATTGAAAACTAGGTGACAAACGTAGGATAATAATGGAGAATAAATGTACTCGTTACGATCTTAGAAACGAGCTGGCAAAAAAGTTTACGTTAGTGAAAAACGATAATCAATCCAAAGGTGAATAATGCGGCGGAGCCGGTAAGGAGTAAAACGTAGACCTGGTAACCTCTTGGTGAAGCGCCTCTGGACCGCGGTCAATGGAATCTATATCACCCAGGTAAAAGGGTGACCAAACAGGTGTTGCGTATTCGAGAAGCGGGCGGACAAACACCTTAAAAGCAGACACTCGTGTAGCATTATTAGCCGGCTTGAAACATCTTTCAACAAAAGCTATATGTCTGTAGGCAGCCAAAGAAATCTGTCGGACGTGGGAGGATGAATTAAGAACACTAGTAAACAAGATTCCCAAATCTTTCAAAGAATCACGAGAACGGAGTAATTTATTGTCAAGAAAGTAAAAGTTTTGCTCGAAACCATAGAACCAACATGAAAAGAGTGGCATTTATTAAATGGCAATGGGAGTTGCCAGCATTTAGACCAGTGGTCAGCAGTATGGGCAAAAATTAGGACAGGAGACAGCAGCACCGACCTTTAAATGTGCTTCTTCTTTAAGTTTGTGCATTATTTGTGGCTTGATTGTTAATGTGAAGATTACGCTGAGGTTAATGGCGTAGCACGCATGTCAAAAAAGCATTGTCAGATCTTTGTGCATTGTTGAACCTTTCATTCTTTACTTTTCGCAAGGTGGAAGGGAGCAGTTTTGGTTTTGTTCAGAATTTATTTCAGTTTTGGTACAAGCCACGGACGATGGAACTATGATAGGAATAGAGGAATTATTTTTGGACGATGATTTTGTGGAACACAGATCGTTGGACAGGAAAATTAATATCAGCAGTGAGCATCTTGTATGAGCCAAGGTTCCTCTTTATTGAGTGTGGGTTAGCGACTACGCGTACTTTAAAAAATGTTGTCGCATGGATTTGATTGCATGATATTTTTGTTTGATGTTTAGCATCAATCAAACGTCTTACTTTAGTAACGATGCTACATCTGCTGTTGTAGTAGATCGAGTGTCAGGTGTTTGGCATATAGTTGTACACATAGTAATATTAAATATTATGCTTATTGTGTTACTGTAGACTATACATTTGAGCCAGTTTTCATTCAGTTGTTGCAAGCAGCAGGTATTTTTATCCTCCAAGGAGGATATGAAATTTTAGTTCAGTTTTTCAAGTGGAGGTTAAGAGAACGTGAGGAGGACACAAAACTCTAATTCCCTAAAATTTCAACAGTCGATGTTCGTAACAATAAAAAATACACCCACAGTTTGTATTCACCCATGCTTGAAATTGTTGAGACCAACACGCACCTAAAAATTGAAGAATTTTTGTAATGGTAGGCTATTGCTTATAGTTTCATAATGTTTCGTATTGCTTCATGGAAAATTTTGTTGCAGGTATCCCAGACCAGGCCTTTATCACTATCAGAAAGTAACCTTATATTTGGTTTATGTACGACCTTCCGAAGCAGTAAGTGTTAAAATAAGTGTAAATCAATTTTAGAATCAAGCAGGGAAGGTTAAATTACGGAGTATATCTTTTTCCAACTATTATGAATAGAAGCAACGCAATGTTTTCAAGGTAGCTGTGTAGTTGTCTTAAAATTCTGGTTAAGATATCATATTTTATGCCACAATCTCACAACACAAATTACTCGCCTGCTAGCTTTCAATTAGCTAATTTGAATCTCACCGATTGCTTATCGACTGTTACGGATCACATGCCTTTCTCATTGTCTGTAAATAACAAGTGGCTACATCTACTACCTAGTCGCACAGTCTTCTGTACAGTTCCTCCACTTCCAATGTTGAGGCGCACACCTCTATCATGCACTACAACAGCTATGTCTATCATACTAATCTAAAAGCAGTAGCCATTACAATTGCCGGTTAAAAATGTGTTAGCTTTTAGGCCTGTTTTACATTTTAGGAGTAATTGTCAGCTTTTAGGCCTAATTTTAACCAGTAGTTTTAATTTCGTAAGTAGCAGCTAACGGAGATATGGATTGTATAGTAAGCCTATTCATTTTTGCAACACGATGCGCCTTCAGGCACACAGTTGCAGTGTTAGACGTAGCTTATATGGATCAGTGGTAGTAGGGCAGTGACGAGAGAGACACTGTTGAAAGTGTTGATGAAGCCAATAGTGACTCATATCAACTTTACGTTGCCATGGTAACATGATTATAGGCCTGATTTTTATTTTTAGGCCTAATTTTAAAAATGCAGTTTTAATTTCGTAAGTAGAAAATAGGCCTAATGGTGAATTTGGTTCGACGGTATGCCTATTCAATCATGCAACAATGAGACGAGACTATTTAAACGAAGCTAAAATCCATTTGTTTTTATTGAGGATTTTAATTTAGGATTTGAATTCGACGATCAAGTGTTATTATTTAATTTAGTTACGTCGAAGAAGTCTATTAGCTATGAGGAAGTAACGATGTTTTAATTTGCTATGTTATTTAACTAACTTCTCACACTGAATCTAACGTTGTAAACAATGGTCGTCAATATCTGGTACCGTTGCGAAGTTGAAAAAAGCGACGAACGGACGGACGGACAAAGTCGTTGCAATAGTCTTCTCAGAAGATTAAAAACCATGGCATTGAAGATAGGAAGATAATCCCGGGGCACAAAGTATAATGCAGGCAGCATGATGACTCCACTTTATGAAAAAGGAAAAGAGTTGCTCCTGCCGTGAACGTGGTGGACTGATTTCTAAATAGCAGCATTCAGTGGATTCTTTTTAATTTGACAAACACAAATAGTTTGCCATGTTGAAACATTAATTCTCTTTGCGAGGTGCGATGTTTACGTCCATCGTTTGATTGCAACTAGAAGTTGTTATTTGAGTGTCAAAAGGCTTTTTTTTAAATGCAGCATGCATAATGTATATTCAGAATGTACAGAAGGAGCCAACCAGGCGTTGAATGAGAACGTTAAATCCTCGACGTTTCGAATCACTTCTGATTCAATTTCAATAGGCACACTTAACTAAAAAACATGTAAATACAAATAGGCCTGGAGTCAAGCCAAAGATTACATTTAAAAATCTAAAGTTTTGAGAAAAAATGTGTTTGAGCCCAGACGGAACTGAGACACAGTCTAAACAAATAAAAACAGAGGGCCAAAGGTGTGACCAGTTTCTTGGCACAAGCCTAAGTGGGGAAAGTCGGGCAGGTCCACAACTTATATGCCAGTACTGAGAACACTCTGGTAGCGAAATTTAATAACATTACATTTTTGAAGGAATTTGAAATATTCTTGATATTTTGGTGCAGACGGTAAAATGTGATTGTAAACGGGTGGAGAAGTGCAGATGGTTTCAAGATTGATTCTGGGACCAGTGTTTGGGATTTGGAATAAAATTCCAGTTTTTGAAATGTCTGGTTTGTGTCCAGTATGTTAGAAGTGTTGAACAAGCGAATTATTTTGTCGTTAAGTTTGAAGTTCGATTTATGAGATTGAAGGCGTCAGACCAGATTTGTTCACTGGTGCCAATGTAAGTAGATTTGCAAGCTGGGTTGGCACAGAAAATATGGTAAACGGTGTCCTGTTTAAGATGAGCTCGAATTTTGAACTCGTTTTGGAATGGTTTTTGAAAGGTAAGTTTTAGATTGGTGTGAGTTTTGCTAACAAGTCTGATGTCAACTTTATGAAAATATTTGCAGAAGGTTTCTGTGACGCCTTCTACATATGGAGCTGTAATGAAGTGGGGAGGTGGTGGTGGGGTGGAGGAAGGTGGAGAGATTTTCTGTTGATCCAAGCTAAATTTGCGAACTGTAAGATATTTTATAAGGGCTAACCGTTTTCAAGATACTAGAGAATGGTGTATTTACATTCTGCAATCAGATGCAGTGATTGAGAGGTGTGAGCAATCACACGTTGGAGTTCATTTTTTAGGCTACTGAATTTGTAAATGGGGTCCGTATAGGAATGGAATGGTGTAACTCTTGTGGTTTGTGTTGGTTTACGAAAATGAACACACTCTGCAAGTCCAAAGGAGTTAATATAAAATGTAATACCCAGAAAGGAGATGTGTTTGGTATGTGGCTCTTCCATGGTAAAGCCAAACGATGGGTGAAATCCGTTGAGAAATTCAATAATATTTTTAAGTTGGGGAGGGGGCAAAGGGCAGTGCAGTCATCAACGAATCTTTTGTAGTAGGAAATTTCTGGAACGGTTTGGATAAAACTGTTGTCAACGTTGTTCATAATAATGTCACAAAGGAACGTGGCTATTGGGGACCCTATAGAGACTGCCTGATGCTGATGGAAGTATTTTGTGCAGGATGAAAGTAGTATCAATAACAATTTCCAGGGTGCCAAGAAGATCAGCAATCCCCCAGCCAAGTAACGTGAGGGGGGAGGGATCTTCAATAATTTGTAAAAGAAGGTGGTGATCTATAGAAGGAAACATTGCTTTTAAGTCAAAGGATACCCAGTCGTGGGTGGGTGGCATGGGCCAGTTCTGTAGGTCACTAATGTTCTGAAGGGAATTAGGAACTGTGTGTTCCCACTGAGTAAGGATTTTCAGAATGGACGCCACAAGCTTGACAAGAACAAGGTTAGGGGGTCTCTTTATGCTCGTGATGAGTCTGAAGGTGTATCTACACGGGGCGCTTTTAGCGCGTGACGCGTGACGGAGGACGCGTGGCGCTCGCATTTCATCGCTTTTTCATTGCGCACCGTGAGTTGCACAGGCAGCAAAATAAGCTCCGCCCATTTTCAAGCGTGTGAGAAGCGCGCGTTTCAGAGCAGCTTGCGGCGGCACGAGAGCGCCCCGTGTAGAAACGCCACGACATCAACAAACTCGAAATGCGTGCTATTTTTGCAGTGTTGGGGCGTGGCGCGTAGAAATAGAAATCAGTCTATTTATCGGCAGCATGCTGCCGCAACGCAGCAATCTGATAGGATATTGTGAATCACGTGGTGGTACAAAGATGGCGCCTGGACGCTTACTGACCAAGAAAGCTTTGGCGCAATTAGTGATAGCAATGAGAATTGAATCTAACTTCTTTTTTATTCATTAAAAAAATGCCTAGGTCACTACGAAGCACAGAAGGCACCACTGTGTACTTAACGTGTTTTAATACAAGAATATGTTTGCAAAAACAGTAACATCAACACACAATTATATTAATAGAATAATCTTTAAAAAAGCATAGACTAAGTTTTAAAGGGGAAATTTTTTTTTACAAAATGCTGTTGTAAAAAAAGTTGGTAAGTGATATTTTCCAGTTTACCTGAGCAATGTTTATTGCTGTTAGTGGAGGAGGTGGTGGGGGAGGGGAGATTCTAGAGAAAATGAAAATGGGACCACCAATTTATCACTGTATTTACCCCCCCCCCCCACCATATGGGTTATCCCATTTTCAGTTTTCAATGACTGCCCCATAAATTAATTAGTTTATTTATGTTTATAGGTGCGTGTGGGGCGAGGGGGGGGGAAAGAATCCGTAGATGAAAATCGGACCACCAATTTTTTCAATGACGCCCCAATGATACAATAAAAAGGGGATAAACATTTTTGTTTTCAGTGACTGCAACCCCCCCCCCCCCGCCACCACCACCAATTTTTCAATGTGTGCCCCCGAAATTAGTTGAGCTATGTTTATAGTTGTGTTGGGGCGGGGGGAAAGAGAATCAAAGAAAATGATAATGGGACCACCAGTTTTTCAGAGACATCCCCCTCTCCCCCCCACCGGGGAGGGAAAGGAGCTGTAGAAAATGCAAGTGGGACCACCAATTTCACATTACAAGCTGGAGAAGGAACCCACTCCAATTTTCAATGACTCCCCCACTTCTTCAAGACCCTGAAAAAAAGTCTTGATCCTCTACGCTCAAGGACCAAAAGTTATCCACCCCAATTCACCATCGTAAAAAATGAAGCTTGAAAAAAATATATATATTTCCTCCAGACAAGTCAGTGATCATTTTGTGACGTCCCCACCTCTTCACCAGTTCTAAAATATGAATCCGATTCAAGAGATTCCTTAACAACCCTTTTTTCAGCCCTGTGCCCCCCTCCCCCCACAACATACACACAAATCCATTAGTAATAAAAAAAATGGCCGGTCCCTAAGTATACTTTTTAGACAGTAAAGTTTTAGGAAGCGTGTTCGGAGTTTTTACATGTACCCTAAAATTGCATTTTTGGTCGATAGCGTTTGATAACTTCAAAACGTTTGACAATTTCAAAACTCATACAGTTTTTATCACATTTTACATTATCATAATTGTGTAAAATAGAATGTTTTACTTTTATCTCTTTTTAAATAGTTTGTTTTTATTTTTAGAATTTTTTGATTTCTAGATTTTAAATTAGATTTAGATTTAATTTAAGATTGTTTGTTTTTTTCTTCGCTCATGTACAATTCATTTGTAACACACCAATTCTTATTCATACGAATATTGAATTTCTAAGTAAATAAAGGCGTTTACAATTAGTTTTCTGTTCTCATTTTAATCATGACGCCAACAAAATCCTAATCGACAAAGCGTCACGTGCTGTTAGCGCCGGCAGCCAAGTAGCATCAAATGATGACGTAGCAAATACGCATGGGTTACGTGACCCCAAAACTTCTATTTCCAGCAGCATGGCACAGCAAAGACGCCACGTCTGAAAACGCGTGTCGCCAGTGCAAATACACGAGGTGTCACAGCGCGTGCGGACAGAAAAATACGGCTTCACGCGGCAAAAGTGCCCCGTGTAGATGCACCTTATGTGGGTTATTTTCTTTGTGCGTTTTAATTAGCGGGAAATGAAGTGGCGAAAGATGGTCCGTTTTTTTTATATGTTTCAAGTATTTCAGGTTGAAGTTTATTTTTCTCAATGAGATCAGCCAGACATTTTTTTTAATGAGCGAAGTGAATTTTGACATTGGACTGTGTTAGAGAATGACGTATGTGTCAGTCGTTCCCAGTTCTTGAAAAATTTGTCTGTTAAGAACTACAGACGGGAAGAGAACGGTAGCATTGCTCTTGTGAGCACTGCAGATTGTGATTTCCGGCCTGTTTCTGAGTTTTTGAATGGCAATAAGTTCTGCGTGTGAGAGATTGGGTTTCTGTTGAGAAAGAGCAGCACGGAGTCGAATGAGTACGATGGCACGTGCCTCTGTGGACCTTGGAACGTTAACAAATCCAGTCTCGAGAGATGTGATAAATAGGGTTGCAATCTCTTGGATGGCTGGTGAATGAATTTGGCTTATGAATGGCTTATGAATTTGAAGGAAAGCCCACGAGTCTTTCAGTTTTGGAGGGCGAGTCCATTCATGGTTGAGAAGGAGAAGGGCGAAAATTACGCAATAGCGTTATCTGGTCGAATACCAGAGTCAAAGTCAGGGATTTTATTGCTGGCCTGCCCCAAACTAGCGTAATTATGGGTCAAGACTGCTTGAAGACGAATTCTGTCCGATTTTAAAAGCAATTTGGATGCACATTTCTGTGGAGTACAAAATTAGGATTTTAAAAAGCAGGGAAGATTTCCGTGAAAGTCACAGTTCTTAAGGAAGACAATTTGATGCTTAAGATTACAAATTCTTAAAATTGTTTGAGTGAAACTGCAGACCAGTCTATAAATGGGAAGTAAATTTAGAACTGGAAACCAAAAAAGGGGGTGGGTAGGGACACACATGTTTAAAGAAAAATGTGTACAAGGCTCAGAAGAAGCAATACAGTAAAAAAAACACCACATTCAGAATGTACAGAAGGAGGCAACAAGGTGTTGAATGAGAACGCTAAATCCTCAACATTTCGAATCACTTCTGATTCAGTTTCAAGAGGTACACTTAACTACAAAACATGTAAACACAAATAGGGCTTGAGGAAGCCTGGAGTCAAGCCAAAGATACATTTGAAAATCTAAAATTTTGAAAGAAAATGTGTTTGAGCCCAGACGGAACTGGGACACAGTCTAAAGAAATAAAAACAGAGGGACAAAGGTGTGACCAGTTTCCTGGCACAAGACTAAGTGGGGTAAAGTCGGGTAGGTCCCCAATTTACATGCTGGTACTGAGAACATTCTGGTGGCGAAATTTAGTAACATTAAATTTTTGAAGGAATTTGAAATATTCTTGATATTTTGGTGCAGAGGGTAAAATGTGATTGTAAACGGGTGGAGACCAGAATGAAATGCGGATGGTTTCAAGATTGATTCTGGTACGAGTGTTTGGAAGAAAATTGCAATTTTTTAGATGTCTGGTTTGTGTCCAGTATGTTGGAAGAGTAGAACAAGCGAATTATTTTGGTCGTTAAGTTTGAAGTTCGATTTATGAGATTGAAGGCGTTGGACCAGTTTTTGTTCATTGGTACCAATGTAAATGGATTTGCAAGCTGGGTTGATGCAGGAAATTGGGTGAATGGTGTCGTGTTTAAGATGAGCAGGAAGTTTGAACTCGTTTTGGATTGGTTTCTGAAAGGCAAGTTTTAGAATGGTGTGATTTTTGCTGACAAGTCTGACTTCAAGTTTATGAAAAAAATTTCAGAGGGTTTCCGTAAGGCCTTCTACATATAAAGCTGTAATGTAGCGGAGAGGTGGTGGAGTTGGGGAAATAACGATAATATTAAAATTCCTAATAATAAAGGAAGAGATCCAAACATGGTATAAGAAAAGTAAAGAATAGTAAAGTGGAAGTAGGAGTGGAGCTCAAGGCCTTTTTGAGCAACATCTCGCAAAGCTGCAACAATGGTTCAGCAACGAAAAATGTCGTTCAGGATGGTTACGAATACCAGCTCTTTCTTAAAAGGCACGAAAAGTGTGGGCATTGTATAAGCCGATTCTAAGGTCACGAATATAAGGAACAATTTAATATACAGTTTAGGTAGGATCAGTACACTCAATGCTTGGCAGTAGATCGAAAAATAGTAAGAGATTTTTGCGAAATTCTTGGAAATGTTTTTTGAAAACATGTTTTCTAACATGTTCGAACATGTTTCTGGTGGTTGAGCTTTGAAAAGGTTTCAGGTAGGCTATCTATCTTAGCCTTACCGTCTGTAACATCCAGTTTACTATTATATTTATATTTCCACATGTAATTGCCTTGCTAATTAATAGAGAATGTTGCTAAGCGTCCTCCCCACCTCTGGGAACTGGTTATACCGTGTCACAAATGCCTAGGTAAATGATATGTTAATGATACTACGTAATAAAAGGGCATGCAGCCTATTTTCAATGCCGCTGTTACACCCAAACTCTAACTTGCTATGTGGTCCTTGCTGCCATATGTACAGGGTGAGGGAAAAGTCTGGCCACTTGCAAATAACTGCTGATATAATGATCATACGTTAATTATGAAAACATATTTGTAATTTCAGTCAGATATGGCGAAGCCAACAAAGTTATTTTCAATGACCTTGAACACAGCATTCAAGGTCATCTGCATTCTATTTTCCAAATGGCACAACATGCAGCACAAAAGTGATTTACAAAGTAGTACGTGAGCATCAAACAAGAAAAACTTCGAAAACAAATTGAAAATCGGAGCTTAATTGCAATAGTTACGAGGAAAACAAAATAGTAACACTGTCTTCCCTGAACGTTTTAACTGTCATGCAGTGAAGCTTAGGACTTGCCTCTAACAGTATGTGCATGATTTCCGAGTCTCTCTGCATGCGGTTAAATTTTAGATTGCAGTATAGACGAAAACGGACACGGATTAGGCCTGAAGTAAGGAACCATCATTCACAACACAGAATGTCACGTTCGGTGTGTGATTACTTTCTGATTTTACATTTACTATTTTTTTTTGCCGAAGCCTAATGCCCTTTTGATTGATTTCCAGCCCGGTCGCAACAATCGCCCAGCAATGAAAAAACATATTGTCTCTACGAATGCCCTCACGTTAATCCAAAGGAAGGAAAACCCTGGACATTCTAATGCCACCACTTTTTAACAGCTTCTTAAATCATTATGCCATTGCAGATTACTTCCTTTATAAATTTATGGTAAACACGAAGCAATTTACAAGATGATTTTGCGTCACTTGCTCACTGGCAGAGATGGATTTATACCCCTCCTCCTCTCCAAAACAAAGTTCTTTCATTGTTTTTTTTCCAGAAAAACGTTTCTGGCAAAATGCAGGATAGGCCTATGAACAGAATACGCTGAAAATAAGGTTTGTGGGTGGGAAAATATGTTTAAAGGTGTGGGCATTCGTATGCGTAACTAAATTGTTTTTTAGGGGTGGAGACGGAATTTTGCCTTCCATTGGTTGGCTAATTGTAGCATTCTTTGAACACAGATTTTACCAACTGGAAGACATAGCGTAAATAACTAGGGGGAGGAGCAGGGGACAGAGACTGAGAGGGCCAGGAATAAAAGTGCCCCAGAGAACGAGGCGAAAAATCGTTGATAAAATTCGATTTATTGATTGTTGTCTACAAATGGTTTTTTTCTTTATAGTACCATACGTTTCACAAAGCAAGAAAAATAATCATACCTCAACAATAAAGTGGTCGGAAGTTTTAAGGTAGCAGGGGGCGTAAAGTGAGGTGTAATTTTACAAATTCTTTCCCCCCCCCCCCCCCAGAAAAATTGTTTCCGCCTTTGGAAATGAAGTGTGGGCATACGTTTTTGCGATTGTTGCGATCGAACTGGATGTCACTCAAAGGAACATTAGCGCTGGAAAAAAATTATAAATGTAAAATCAGAAAATAATCACTGTGTTGTGAATGATGGCTCAATAGTTTTGGCCTAATCAGTATCATACATTGTTTTTGTTTTATTGTGTAATAAATTGAAATTCACTTGCATTTGACGCAGGAAAGACACGGAACTCATGCACTCGCTTGTAAAGGCAGGGCTAAGCCTCACTGTATGGCAGTTAAAAAGTTCAGGGAAGACATGGTTGCTATTTTATTTTCCTCGTAACTATTGCTCCAATTTTAAATCTGTTTTCATAGATTGTCATGTTTGATGCTCGCGTACGACTTTGTAATTAACTTTTGTGCTGTGTCTTGCACCGTTTGGAAGACAGAATGCAGATGACTTTGAATTCACCATGTCTGACTTACATTACAAATATGTCTTCAGAATGAACGTAGGATCATTATATCGGCAGTTATTTGCGTGTGTGACCAGACTTTTGCCTCACCCTGTATACTTGTACATATATATATATATATATCCTAATGTAGGATATATATATATATATATATATATCGGTCACACGCTATTGTTTCTCCCGACAATCAGCCTACAATTTTTGGTGAAAGCTGGATTGAGATAAAATCGCGATCTGAGTCAGTTCTACAGTGTGACTATTGAAGAAACAGAAAATTAAGCAGCTTGTAGTGTAAATCAGTTTTCTGCAAATTTTCTGCGAAGTTCCCAAAACTGTTTGCACCAGGCTTGGGCACTTTCAAGGTTTTCCAAGCAGAAGTTCAAATGAAGCCAATGCTGAACCCAAATTTATTAAGGCACAGCCTGTACCTCTTGCTTTAAGGGGAAAGGTCAAGGCTGAGTTGGAACACTTGGCAAGGGAGGGGATTCTAAAGCCCATTTACTGAGTACTGGGTGACGCCCGTTGTGCTTGATTTCAAGCCCAATGGGGATATGTGCATAGCAGGAGACTGTTAAATTACAGTCAACCCAGAATTGGTTATAGAATACCATCCTGTGCCTCAAGATAAAGCCTTGCTTAGTGAACTGGCTGCATACCACAAATTCTCACTCAACGATTTATCAGAGGTTCCTGCAGATCAGAGGCAAAGGGTACCATTAGGCCTACCTAGTGCTCCACGAATTTTTCTGAAGTGCATGGAGACTCTTCTAATGTAAACCGCATAAAATTAAAATATCTTGGCTTTCAACTAAAAAAATGGTGTTTCCAACTTGCCAGAAGTATTGGTTATGCGTGAACCTACAAACATTAACGAATTAGAGTCTTAATTAGGAGTTTTAAACTAGTATAGACATTTTTGGCAAACTTGTTTTTTATACTGAGTTCCCTGAATAAGCTTTTGAGTAAAAAACATCATTGGCGTTGGAGGATAGAATATTTAGATACCATGACTCATAAAACATTTTTGATGTCTAACTTTTTAGTTCACTAAGACCCAAACCTCTCAACTCATTTAGTTTGTCATGGGTCCCTTGCGATTTGTGCAGTTGTCGAATGCATGTTATGCCGTGTGCGGTGGGAAGATAGGCCCATTGCTTTTGCATCCTATAGTCATAGACAGAGGAATTCTTTTCTCAGTTTGATAGGGAGACATTAGCAGTAGCATTTGAAGTCAAGAAATTCCAGCAATTCGTGGATGGCCATAACTTTATCCTTTAAACAAACCAGAAGACCTTGCTGTGTATTTTTGGCAACATGTTAGGCATACTGGTAATGCCAGCTTAGCGTGTTCAGCACTAGGATATATTCCTTAGTGGTTACCAATTTGATGTGTATCATATCCCAGGAAAGCCTGACTGAACGTAGACTCCTTGTCTCTCTTGACTTAACAGGTTGAAAAAGCAACCCTTAAAGATAAAATTTGATGATGCTATGAATCCTTATTTTACTAGGAAAAACTAATTGTCTTTAGAGGTTAAAACTTTCTTTTGGTGCTACCATATCGTATACCTTTGGTTTTGCATCAACTAATTTTACGCGAACTACATGTTGGTTATTGTATGCAGTGAAGCCCTTCCTGGGGAACTGAGGCTTAATGGCACATCGACAGCAAGATCATTAGTGCCAACTTAAGCCACAGTGCAGTCCATGGTCTGTTTGCTACTGCGCCACACAGGCCACTGCACCTGCCCTTGCTAGGTCTTGCATATGGTGACCAGGTATTGATAATGACTTAAAAAGAATGGTTTGAACCTGTGAATCTAGTCAAGCTATTAAAGACAAAGGCATTAATGAATGAAAGTATTCTATCAGTTTAAGCTTGGGAAGGCTGTGTTGGACTGCTTGAATGTAGATTTTGTTGGGCCTATTAATAAAGTGTCTTATTTAGTAATTATTGACGTGCACTATAAACTAAAGAAAACCTATTCTGCTAAAATACTACGTGTATTCGAAGGGTTATTTGCAACCTACGTATTTTACAAAGTTTTAGTAAGTGACAACGGCCCAATTTTCGTTTCACATCAGTTAGAACACATCTACAAACATGCAGTGTATTATAGATTACTACCACACCGTATTACCCGCAATGCAATAAGGCTCATAGTGCACGTCAACCAACGTAAAATCCCTCTTGAAAGTCAAGACAACTGTTAAAAGCATCGCGCACTAGATCAAAACTTCCTAAATCCAAACTGAATGTTCTCACCCAGAGTTTGGTATCGTCGGTTACCTCTGTCTTGTCTTTCAAATCGTGAATCACGTAGGAGGAGGCCCAGTGTGGTTTCTGGTATCTTCTGTTATAGGTACGACTAGAGATCTGACGTTGCTGACTACGATCTTGAAATTTAGGGGTATTTGAGAAAATATTTCTTTCTTCAACAGAGGATTGAGTTTAGGAAAAGACTATTTACATCTCTTTTTTGAAGATTCTAAAATTTTCCTTCCACATTGTACGTGAGCTGATTAGAGTAAGTCACGCCACACGATTTACAGGTTATGTTACATTTTCCTTTGTGATGTCTTTCGTGCTTCCATTTATACGTATTGTTCTCGAATGTGTTTTTGCAGTACTTATACAAGAAAATCTCATTGTCAGACCTTGGAAGATCACGTTTTTCTTCTTCGTCAATCATCGTTGGTCCTTGTTTTTATCTTCCGATATGGAAACCGTCTCTTCGTTCATCGGAAGAAAATTAGACGAATGTGAAATCCTGGTATGAAGAATAGCATGTTCCAAATCGGAGAAATACTTCCAACTGGCTTCACAGTAATATATGCCCCCAAATTTGACTTTTTTTTTCGGCTGTAATTATTTTTCCATCGCATCGGTCGTAGTGCGCCAAAAATTCATCGTATGAAGAAATGTGTCCTTCTCAATCAACACAAGTAAAGTTTAGCACGCAAGGCTTCTGCAAATAATTTTTCACCTCTTCTCGTGATAAAAACTCAACCTTGCATTTCTTGCATTGGAACCTCGACACCACGTTGTACTTGCAGCCATGGCTGATATACAGATCTACGGAACTATCCGCGCCTTTTAGACCCACTGCTCGCTAAACTAGTCCGAGGCCAAACCATGAACTAGAAATTTACACAATTGGATCCCCTACACGTAAAAATAACGGCACGGGTGAACAAACCATCACCACCAATGTAAAAAAACGGCAAAAAATTACTTAAATAGGAGTATGGTAATCGGGCCCATTCGCAGGGATTTATTGGTGGGTTGCTCAAAATGGGTTCCTACGCATTGTTCTTCCTATTACTCATACTCAGTTTGCTTCTTTTCTAAACTGACAACCAAATAGTAAAAGGAGAGAATTATTACTAGCACATAAAGTGTTTTTGGCAATAAAGTGCTGAGTTGTACATCGTAATAATTTTTGGTCAGTGCGTCGCTTTATAATTTAATTTTTATAATTTAATCAATTTCGTACGATTTACACAGTTCTTTAGATTTTTTTGAAGGAGGCTGGAGGAGTAAAAGGTAAAGAACTGAAAGAGTGTCCCATGTTCTGCAGGGAAGCATGCCCTCTGATAAGAATTCTACAGCTCAGTAATCCAAGATCTGTAGGCTACTGATAAGAATGGCACTAAGCGTGACCACTGCAACAAAGCCAAACTGTTTCCCTGCGTAGGCGTACATTCCACCAATAGCGCAGACTATCTCTCAAGTTATCCTGTCTTTTAATTCAGTGTTTAGGGTTTCAATTTCATCATGATTTAATACTCAGATTTCATGTTTGTTTGCAGGTGAAAAGAAGCCTGTTGACAGTTCAAGCGGACGTTACGAGATTATTATGGAACCACCATACTGCAATAAGTTTGATTACGAATCAGTGGTAAGTTAAACTCAAGTTTGCTGCAACTTACACAGTGGGGATAGGTTCCTTTTTTATGTTACGCTAATTCATGTCAACTTGATCTGACGTCTCTTTCGGTCTAAGTACTTTAAGAATGTTTGTGTAAGAATCCCTAAAAACCATTACCCAAGTCACTTTATCCGCAACCACCTTCTTTAATCAATGTTAGAGCATGTCTCCAACTAAAATTGAATCGTCAGTTAAATGACTCAAGAACGATTTGTTGAAATAAAAGTGTGCAACTATCATGAAATGAAGTCGAAAGTCCAGCTAGTTGATTGGGGATTACAGAAACATGGAGAGTTGCACCGCATTAGCAGGAAGTGATGTATATGCATTGTAGTTTTAACTAACTCAGATGTGTTTTACATCCACTCATCTCCTGTCACTTTAAAGTGTAGCAAGATCAAGTGGATGAGTTAGATCGACATGAAAGGTCTGTATACAGCTACCAAAAGAACTATAAGCAATAAAGATAAAAGCACTTTCCGTAGCAACTGAGTAAATAAAGCCTTTAAATCCATGAGTTAAAATTCACAATTTTTTTAACGTTTCGTTTCTCAGATCGAGGTTCAAGTAAAAAAATTAAAAACATGGTCAAAACATAAACCCAAATCTATGGCATGGAATTCTGGAAATCACAAATTCAATGTCTTACCTTCCAAAAGGTTGTAATATCACAAGACTCAATCTTAAAAATTCAAACCCTCATATGGAAGTCAAACCCTCGTTCAAACTGTCGTATGGACTTACCATGCTACAAAAATTATCTGTTTAAAAATTAAAAAGACCGCAAAACTTGATAGAATGTACAGCCTATTACCTAGGACCAACCCAACAGAAGAATTATAATGGAATGATAAATTGGCAGCAGAAGTGAGCTTTTATGTGGGTACATGTGAATTCTAACTCACATGCACTCTTACTGAATTAACAAAAGAACTGACATCTAAACAAAAAAAAATACTGAAAATATCAAAGTGTGAAAATTTGCAGCAAAGTTTGGATGAAAAGTTGCAGCAAAACTTTACCATCAAAAACTTAAAAAAACAAGAACATGGGAAGTTAAGCAGTTCCATAAACCAATGTTGGGAAGGGGAATTATGATAGAAAAACTGTCAACAAAACTTCATAGATTCTTATGTAATGGAAAGAAGATCATCTTTTCCCAACCATTAAACAAACAAACGTTATGGTAACTCATAATAGAAGCAACAGAGTCAGTACAGGTTTCACCAAACAAAAAAATTAAAACAAATATTTTGACAAACACACAACTACTAAAAGATCTGATATCCCAACAAAAAACAACAAATTGTAAACATAAAGCCCGTAAAGCTTCAGACACTGACAGACTGATACCAAAAACGAGTCAATTCCCACCCCATTAGAAATAATAAAATGCTGCTTTAAAACTTGGCACAGATGCAAGCCTCTCTTTTCGAAGACCCTAAACATCCGACCAACATTCAAACGCAATAGAGCCCACATTGTGAACAGCTAAGAATGACAAAATTAGTACAAACAGAAATTATAACGAAAAAATTTCACGTGCACTCGTGATAGTAGTGGTAAAGTGCGATATGAGGACAAACAATCCCCTCCCCCCCCCAAAAAAAAACCGCTTCCCGCTCACCAGTTTTTCTCGATCTGGATGAGAGCGGTAAACTTCCCGGTTCCCGCGCGTGGGTTTTTGTCGATCTGGACGAGGGAGGAAAGAGTGCTTTTATTGGGCTACTTACCTGTTGACATGAACTTTTGTTGAGTGATTTGCATCATATAACCATAAAATCCCACCTAGGATGGTAATATACTAAGTAGAAAACATTACAATTGATTCCTGTTTGTTGAAAGATGTCAGGAAATAATTATCAAGCTATTTTCGTCCCACACACACCTCGCAAAATACATCTCGCATCTGCCTGTTGTTTTTTACTGTGATAATAACGAACGGTTTGGAGCAATTAGAAATGTGACGTTTACATTTGATGCATTACCTTATATTGATATGTTTTGATTACATGGTTCTTTGTTTTTTATATGATTTTTTAACCAAAACCTAAATTTTGATAAGCGACCCTTTTCCGCTAGCAGTTATGATTTGGCTTTGCTGCATTTGTCCGTTGTGGGTTTATACAAAAGCCTGAGTTGCTTTATCAACTCATTGGGGTCGTCGTAATTAGTAATCAACTCTGCTCGAGTAACTCGCTTTTTTAACCATGCCCGTCCTTTTTTCTTCAATTTCATGTCAATCTAATTGGGGTCTTCCACCTAAATTAGAAACAGCAGAAAAGCAGTGGAATGTTGAAAATGAGCAAAACATCGAACGGTGACTGTGATACCAGCCCTAAAAAAAGGCGTAGCTGGGTCCCTAACAATGATAAACCCATTTATTTACCCTTTATGCAAAGAAGACATTGCCACCTTTTGAAGGAATCTAATTGGTGGTTTCCACCTAAATTAGAAACGGCAGAATAGCAGTTAAAAGTTGAAAATGAGCGAACAATCGAATGAGGGTGTGATACCAACCCCTAAAAAAAGCCGTTAAACCACAATCCCCCTTTAAAAAAAAAGGCGAATATTTTATCAACAAGATAATCCGTTATTAGTATTTCCTGACCCTGAAAACATACTATTAGACCCCAAAATGATTATCCTGTCTTTTGTATAAGCGAAGATATGGTCGATATATGATTTTTCAGCCGTCTTGGCCACCATATTTAAATTTTCTGATTTTTGGCCCAAACCGTTACAGACAGCAACAAAATGAAGAGGACCTTTTTTGTAGAGAATTTGATGCTCGTTAACTTTGAAATTGTGAATTTTTTGATGCGGTTAACCGTTACAGACATAGGAGAAAAAAAACAGTATTGGACACCATTTTTCCAAGATGGCGGTTTTTTGAATGACCATGTTCCACCACTAGGATTCGTGAGAACTTTTTGTATGTCAAAGAGGACACATATATGAGTACTGAACAGTTGTTAGAATTTCTGTTGCATGTAGTGAGAGGTCATTTTGTATATTGCCTGCACTAATAGATAAAATTAAACAATAAGTTAGCTCTTCCGCAATTTGAAGGCCCTATAATTAGACATCTGATATTTGAGGGTAGAAATGGACGATTTTTAGATTCTTTCTTAGGCACGACAAAGTCATAGTTTTTAATTTCCATAGCTCTTTTTTTATTTACACATTTTTTTTAACGTTTACGCAGTTTCAAACCCATAAAGTCTTCGTCGGTAAATTTATCGTTGGAAACATCTGAATGAGCTACTCTGTAATCTACGTTGCACCATAATTTCACATTGTTGGGAGAATCATCGGTGACCTACACCACGTACACACTTCCGTCAAGTTTAAAGCATTGTAAGATGGCAAGTTAAACCAGGGTTTGTCGATTTCTTAAGTTTCCCTTTAGTTTTGTGAATGTTCTCTTACACTCAAGTTCTAAGCCAGTGCGGTTTGTTCCTAGCACCCTTCTTCACCTTTTAGCAAGAAGGGTAACAGGGGAAGTCGGGTCCATAGAATTGGGATAATTTAACGTAGTCAGAGACACGGGTTTTTGCCCATGAAACTCGATCTCTATTTTTTTTGGCAGATGTACCGTTTAGGTTTTTAAACAGTTTTTGAGTTTCAGGGTCGCTGGGTGAAATCCAGACTTTATATTTTGATTTTTTGTCCGAAACGGGAGTCCCCGCATCCTTTAAATTTTTCAACTGAATGGAAGGAGATAAGGAAAACTTTACACCGTTGTTAATCTTTGTTCCTTGTTCGTCCTAAACCTTCAGCCAATTGGAAGTGATGATTGGAAAGATGCATTTGCCAGGATGGTTCAGACATTTTGAGGCTAATTATTTAATTTGAGGTTCTTTCTTTCATTATGTACGAGAAATTAAAAAAATAAGCCTCATCGACTGCTCGGCACAATTTAAAATTTCTCGTATTTAAAAAAAAAGGATGTCAGTTAATAAGTTTGGACAAGCATTGAAAAGGACGAGAGGAAAGGGTGAAGTGATGGGACAGCCAGGACTAAAATACGTTTTCACCCCCGAAAACAACTACGACTGCAAAGCAAGCGTGTAACTAAAGTAGGAGGTGCTATCGAATCTGAAGAAGCGGTAAATTATTCTCAGATCGGTACTCTGGCAATGGACGTTCAGAAACTAAATACCGACTTGCATACTGCCATTACTCTTCTCTCCGATGAGTTGGCTTCTGCCATTTCTAGCATCAAAAGAATACGTTGTACTATATGAGGCTGAGAGGAGATTTTACGCGAAGAAGAAACAAATTAAGAACGTAGCTTTCCCCCGGCATGGTGCTGACGCGGTAACAAAATGTACGTTGACAGAAATTATTTATTGCAAGACGACCAGAAAGTGTACTTCAATGTAATGCGCAAGCCGATCAGAAATCTAAGCGAACCTACTTTGCCGAGCGATGCTGTTACAAGACGACCGGAAAGAAAACTTGAATGCCGTGAACAAACTGATTAGAAATCTACGTGAACCTATTTTACCGAGTGGCGTGGCTACGAAGAAATTTGTTCATGAAAACAGTTTCATGCTGATTAGTTTCAGCATGAAAAGCCCTTTGGAAAAAGCAAGCGATTGGTTCAATAATTCGGGTCCTCTCTTGAGTTTCATGTGTACAAGTTCTGGCTTAATTCATAAAGCAATTTTATACTGCAGCGATTCGAGTGTTCCACTCGTTGCTAAATGTTAAGTAGGAACGAGCACCCTTCACATTACCTAACTAAAAGACGAGCATTCAACAGCTACCGTTTTCAACATTCCTTACATAATAGAACAAAATTTGCTCATCACGGTATAGGCCTTCAAAGAGTTTCACTCAGGATGCGTTTATTTCCAGTTATATTTGAACTTTTCAATAGACGACTCGTCTCATTCTATCCAAAACAGCTTCGTAAATACGAGCCTTACAGAAGGCACTTAGGAAAAATTGGAGAAAGTGACCGCACCAAATTTGGTCAAAGTTTTGTATGCGTTCGTAATTGTATTTAATTCCCGGCCCTAAGTAGTTAACCACTGACCGGGGAGGGCCCATGTTGCCAAAACTATCTAAAAACCTGGCTGACCTGCAATAGCCGAATAGGCTACCCAGCGACTTCCTTCGCCGTCGTGGAAATCTTCCGAGTTTACGATTCCGATTTCCCCAGCAGGGCAAAGTTTTAAGGGAAGCATGTTTTTACTAAAAGTACCTGTAAATTTTGGATTTTTCATTATTCAAGCCAATCTGTTTAAATCAAAGTTCGTTAAAGATATATCAAAGTCGATTAAACCCAGGGTTGCCTTAAGTGAAGACCTCTACTCCGGGGCAATTTTTTTTGCTTTGTTTTTTGTTTAGTTTTTTTTTTCTTCAAACCAGAACCTTCCACTTGCTTGTGATGTCGCACGAGTTCAGCTAAGAATTTTTGCATCGTTTTGCGCATCTTTTGCAGCAGATACAACCCCGCAGTACCTCCCACCAAACCTCCAATGCCGGCTAAAATTGGCCCTTACAATGCCAGTGGCAAAAAGCCGCCTTTCTTTTTTCGTGATCTTGTTTTGAGCGCCATGGGTTTGACTTACATGTCCACCATTCGCGACTGATGCCTCTCGGACTGTTTGGAGCAAAACAACACTACAAGAGGAAAGGCTTTCTTGAACTGAAGCAAGTCGAAACTCAAGTCGTTATTGTCGGAGCACCGCTGCCTAAATGACTGCCCCATTCTGTACAAGCCAATGAACTCTTCTGTAGCATAATTAGAGATCAAATAAAGAAATAGATAACGCCCGGAATTTAGAGTTAGGTGAACAACTAGCAGACTGCAGTCGGTCGAACACGCCGGGTTTTTTTAACTAAAGAGTCCTGCCTGTTAGTTTGAAAAGCTAGAACTATCCACTTAGGTTTCTCGACCGAGGAAGTAGTCAGCACGCACCCAGTGAAGATGGTATTTTGAGGGAGCTTTCAGCTATCGTAATGCCAGTGCCTAAATTCCAAATCCACAATCGCTCTGTCGCCGATGATATTGTACAGTTTACGTTTCTGCTCATCCGTGGCCACGACATTGGGAACCTACCGCTAATGCTATTCAGAACGACTTTGCCGATGACCACAGCCGCTGCTTTGAAGATGGCGTTCGTTTCGCTACTTCGCATGAGTGTGAGCATGTGTTTAGTTCAGTAGATTAGCTTATCGTAATTTTCGAAAAATCCCATGATGTGTTTCAACGGGATGGCAAAGGTAAAGCTCCCGTTCGGAATTGTTTTAACGATAATGAACGTGCGCCGCTGTTTGTATCCCAAGTTGTTGGTTAGTTCGGCATCAACGGAAGCCGCACTAACCAAGTAAAGCCAGTTGCTCCTTAAGTGAGCAGTCCCTTCATCAGAGTACTGAACCATGGGTAATTTAACTCGTCGACTTGTTTAGCACCTAGATGGTATTTGATATTAGAAAACAAGAACATGGGAACATTATTAATCAACTCAACTACGTCAGCGTTGACGTAGCAGAATCATCGTCCTTCAGCAACCTCCCTTTAATCAGGAGGTAACTGTTGGCAACGTCCAGAAATAAATCTTGGTTTTCGACATGTATTGGAATTTCTGAATTTACGTTGTTGAGATTAGTACCAACAATAGGATTGCATTCGTGGTAGGTGTAAGACTCGACCAATTTAAAATTTGGTTTCCGTTATAGGGCCGCTTCACTCGCTCCGCCCACAAAAGAGGGAAAAACTTAAAGTGGTAAAGGGAAGGGAAAGTAGGGACTGATGAGAGCTAATTACGACTTGCAATACTGCTAGGCGACTCTAGTCAAAGGGAGAGGAAAGAGGCAGGCTAGTGCCAAAATAAGCCTATTTGAAGTTTGGGTATTAGAGTTAATAGGCCCTCAAACTGAATTAGGCCAAAAAGATTTCTTTGGGAGGGACAGTGGCCTAACTACAAAGAGAAATAGTAGACAATCACCTCTGGGCCACTAACTTTGAAAGCTCCCCTAACTAGGTCCAATTTTAAATTTTTCTGTAACTCTGTAAGTTGTGTTATGTGTGAGAAAAATTAATTGTTTCATTTGTTTGTAAAGGGAACTTTCACTAGGCTGTCTTTTTTTCTGTGAAGAAGGTGGGCTTCCACTGCACCCTCGTCTTGTGTGGCAAAAAAGGAGTAAAGGGGGAACGCCAAACAAATTGTCATAAACACTTCAAATTAAAAAAAAAATCTCATACTTTGTCATGTATTTTAAAAGATAAGTCACGAATGGTTTGTCACAACCCATGAAAACCAGAAAAAGCTGCAGCAAAAAGAGTGTTCCCCTTTGGTACAACATTTTATAATTTTGGTGGATTGTTATTTTCCATTGTTCCATTTGAAGCATATTATTGAGAGCTGTGCAACCCTTTTACCAGATGTCGATGGCCCAAACAGTTCTTACAAAGGACAAAATTAGAAAGTATAAGAAAAGGGCATGCTTAATTTTTTTTACTAACTGTATATGAAATATGATAGGTTTAAGATTACCACTCATAATCTAGACACATGAAAAGCTCGTATGAATACAACATTTTACGATCAAAACATTAAAACATCCAAGTATTTGTTGTGTATTTGTTCTAGCCCTTTCAACAACAAAAATCGTAGGCTTAACAGATGAAATTACATCTTACTGCCACGGATTAATTAGCATTTAACCTCACTATACCATCTTAATACTGTTTTTAAAAAAATCCCCACTGAGCTGTCAACCCACATAAATCTGTTATCATTCATCAAGTGCATAAACACTGTTTTAATTCTTTAAAAATATGCCCACTGAGGGTTTTCCATTGGTTTTTCAATTGGGGTTTAACATGAAAATAAATACCTAAAATAATACTATTTTTTAAACAATATTGGGTGCTGAGTGTAAATGGGGAGCCACCTCTATTTCATCTATTTCGTCTAAACCTACAATTAAGAGTTGGTGTTTGGGCAAGTTCACCAATGTGACGTAATTTAAATACAGGGTCTTATCAGAAGAACACTGAATTATTTTCAATTCCACTGTGATATCCAGTACCCTCTAAAAAAGACATCTTGCTACTACAGTATAAAGAATTCTGCTTAAATTTCCTTTCAATCACTTCATTAAATTAAATAAATAAATAAATTCTGCGGTAGGACCTCGGTCTTTGGTTTCATAGGTCATGGGTTCAATTCCCCGCTCAGGCAGTCTGACATTTAAGTCCAAAAGGCAACATAAATAGATTCGCATCCGTTTTTATTTAAACTTACCTTAAACTTAACTTCAATCAAAAAACTATCACGGCTCACATTTTACCCCAATCCACATTGCCTCTTTCCTAAAATTCAATAACTGAAAAACTAAAAAAAATATTGCCAGCACAAGTGCCTGAACCTAGTCCCACCTGCACACAGAGTGATCACTGTGCTTCCTTTTTATGGCTTTAAAGTTGCTGTAGAATATCAGGAAAGTGTTATAGTTGATTATTAAAAAAAAACGGAATTTATTTAAAAGTTCCGGTCGAGTTCATAGCTAATAAGCTAGATTGGAACCTTTTAAAAAAATATTTAAAACTAAACTACTTAAAATATGGCATTTATTTAACTGGTTCCTATCAAACGTATTAGGTATAAGCTCGGCTGGATCCTGTAAATAAATACATTTTTTTTTATTATTAATCAACTCACCTAAATAACTCACCTAAGAACTAAAGTGCTAATAGAAAAAACTTTAGGTAGGCTCATAAGTCTGGAGAAGCCTTTTGTCATTCCAAATCTACTTAGAGGAGAACACGAACATGAACATACATATACTATGAATCGGGGACATGTAATGACGCTAGTTTAAATGACCTTGGATTGGTCCTTCAAGGTCATTACGATGCTGAAATTTGAACTATACGTCGTAGAATAGTGGTGCAAATTCGAAAATTGTAGACAACCGTGAGCCAATGTTACAGCAAAAAAAAACAGAATGAAAATCGGACCATTAGGCTAGGAGTTATCCTTCAAACAAGTTAGTCATAATAGCTTCACTGCATGTCTTCAGGATGTCTAGCAAAGAAGGTGCCGTACCAAACGAATACGGGATACAGAAAGAGGGTTTTTTTTACCTCAGCAGAAACATGTAGTGCATTTTCCATGAAATTGGATAGTGGTTTCGTGAAAGCAGGCATGCATTCAGTTACATTTGAGCGGGGTAGGGGGATCTGCAAATGTTTTCTTGAGTAGGGAGCGGAGGAACAAGACAGAATAATGGCTTTAGGCAATGTTTTTTATTTAAAGCAAAGGGGATTAGTTAAATTGATTCATTTTATTATCAGTCGCGTGTAGCATGTATTGGAGGAGGGACGGTATTTGTCCAAATGAGTGTTGCATTTTCACTTCCTTCCTGACATGCAGTAAAGTTTTCAAAAGCACTTCTCCCCCCCCCCACGTGTAACTGAACATATGCATGCTCCAGGAAACACTTTACAATTTTGTGGAAAACGCATTACACGTTTCCGGATAGATAAGAAAAAAAACAGTTTCTGTATCCCATACTGCTGCGATACTTTCGTTTGGTTAGGCTACTTCTCTGCTAGACATCATGAAGACATGCAGTGAAGCTATTAAGACTAACTTTTCTGAAGGATAACTCCTACCCTAATGGTCCGATTTTCATTTTCTTTTTTCGCTTTGGCATTGGATTACAGTTCTCTACAACTCTCCAACTTACACCACTGTTCTACGACGAGTAATTCAAATTTGAGCATCATGATGACTTGAAGGACTATTCCAAGGTAATTTAAACTCGACACATTACACGTCCCCCGACCCATAGTATATGTATGTACATTTTCGTGGTCCTCCTCTTGCAATAGCAGTAGGCTTCTCCAGACTTTTCAGCCACCCTGTATATTGTCGAACTATGTAGTTTAGCAAGTTCACTGCTAATAAAACTCTTGTAACATAGTTGGGTAGAATAAAATGTCAGGAAATATCAAGAAAATACAAATTGGCTACTCATATTTTCCACCCATGTATTTAAATATAAATTTATACATTATTTCTGTTTTTCTTTTCCAGATTTACATTCATGAGCATAATGAGATAACCTATGCACGCAACTACCTAGTTCACCAGAATGACCAACCATTTCTGTACGAAGTAGCTATTACCCAGGTAAATATTATTAGTTTTATTTACTGATACTAGTGCCATTGTACACCTTAAGAATTGGCATTTTGCTCTGTCTGTTGGTTTGTCTATCTTTTTGTCCAGCAATTTCGGCCGAACACATGAAAAGTTTCTAAAGAAATTAATAGGAATGTTGTTTTGATACAAGATTGACTGACATATGCACTTGTTTTTTGATGAAATCACTTCTTGGTGGGGAGAGGATTAGATGGCTCTCAATTGTAACTGTTACGTGGGGTCGAAAGGTAATTGTGCCTTGTTTCTCAATAACTTTGAATTGTGTGGAACGTTTCGAACGAAAATTAGTAAAACTATTCCTTGATCAAATGGCTAATATAACGTACCTAAATGACTATGCTACCATATATCATTGTGTCGTTTTTGGTTTTATATCAATAGATAAACCACTTAAAGAAAATCCATAAGTGTTTCCTACAAATGATTTCCCTCAATATCAACTGTGTGAATTGGCATGGCTTGAAAGAGCTCAAACCAAATGTTAAAGGACTATTCTTTAGACTTTGGCTAAAGGAGGCATACACATGGTTGTGTACCACTTGAAAAACGCCCAAACGGTAGATACAAAATGTCCTCCAAAATACAGTTTATAATCTATATAACTAAGATGATAATATTTGTGTCCGTGTGTGTGTGTGTGTGTGTCCGTCCACAATGATATTGACGTCCACGGTGGTAATTTTGAAATTGCCTGTTAAGTAATGATTCCAACTGTGTTTTCAACACAGAGGCACAGTGCTGGTGATTCATGTTTTTTTCCTATCACAACATTTTCATGCAAATGGATTTAGGCCTCTATGGCTCTAACTAAATCTAATGAAAACTTGGGTGACTGTTAATAGAAAATTGCAGTATTTTGATGCAAATGTGAAATCACAACAATGTTATGTAAAAGCGGTCATAAGGTTGGCTGCCCTACGTGTCACCGTATTTTCAATTAAAATTCATTTACCATAAAATTCCGTTTGAATATTAGCTGCCTAAAAAAAAATCTTTTGAAAAGTACCAGATGAAAGCATTGCCGGCGAGACCAATCCATGTAAATCTAAACAAAGCGGTGTCATTTTGCATTTGGTATTGTCAATTACTATTGTCTTGCCACTCAAATCAGTAATCACCGAGGTATTTCTGTTTTCAATTTCTCTAGCAGTTTGTTTTATAAATCCACCAGGCTAATGTCGTTTTACATAGGATTGTTCGAATAAGTCTAATATGACAATTTTCAATATACATTAGTTTCCATGTTCCCAATAATTTCTTTTTTTAGCAAGCCTTGCGCATGAAGGTTCCGCCCATCGTAAGACTATTGTTTTCTTTTTCCATAAAACATTGGGAATTATTTTAAAATTTTGGGGGTATGATACTTTATCAGTTTTCAGTTCTTCAGTAAGAACAGTAAGCAAACATTAAATCGTCGTATGCACCATTGCTTTTTCCAAACAGGATGATATACGTTTTTCAGCACTTGCAATTGAGAGGAGTACCATTGTGGAGAGCCACCAACCAATAATGACTAGACCTAAAAATTTTATTTACCCTTTATAATAGATTTTCCTTCTCATTGCTCATTAGGACCCAAATGTTTATCATGCAAAGAAATGAGACTTCTGCAATAAACACAAATAATTTGCGACATAAGGATTCCACGACTTTCAATATCTGCTTTTGAGAAATGCTTAAGTGTGCATTTCTTGCATCTGAACAATACCTCATATTTATCAGCCATGAATTTTATGAAGCGGCTCTGTTTAACACCAAGTTTTACACCCTCTATATGTTGAGGAATCAACTAGGCACAACCTCTGGAAAAATCAAGCCTACAATTCTATAACACACCAAGCGGGTTAATGTGTTTCCCTCTTTCGTGCAGCTAAAAGGACACAGGCTTCAGGACAACGGCACTTCCCTACTCCCTCCCCTTGAAGCCAATGCTTAGGAAAAACCTACAGAGCTGAATGGTTGGGGGTTTTGCACAATGGCATTCCCCTATCCTGCACAAGTGTTACAGTTGTACAGAGAACCTTACAGTGCAAAGGACGGGTTTTCTTGATAATATGTTCGAAACAAGTTATGATGCGTTAGTACAGGGAAGCTTGCACTGTTGAAAAAACCAGGGTTTCGGCAACGTGCTTGAATTGGGAACCTTACAGGTAGAGAGAGCTGAAGGATGGGTTTTGCTTGACAATGCCCCCCCCCCCACCTTGAGGAGCACTGCATAGGGAATATTACATGGTTAGGGGATTGAAAAGATAACACTTCGAGATGACATGTTTTGTGCATTTTGTACGCTACTGGTGTACATCACTGTAATTAGCCCCTCTTTAATTTCTAGTGTGACTTATTAGGCACAACCGTGTGAATCTAAATAATAGGTGGCAGTCGCCTGTTATCTGTAGAAAAAGGTAGATAGTTGGCCAAAAACACGAATTTAATGAACACTTCAGTAGGTCTCTCAGTAGATGACCAGAATTTTCCTTTTTCGGCCATCACGACAAATTATTCGACCATCAAGACAAATTATACAAAACTACAGAGTAAATGCTACGTCATTAAAAATGCTGGCTAGTTGAAAGAAGAAGGTGGCGGTAGCCATCATGCATGCATGGCTACCCATGTAAGTTAACGATACATCCATCTCAATGTCATGGAAAATGGTATCCTCCATGGGAGCTCGGAAAGCTGGTAGGCAGTTTGCCATGCTGAACAACCTGAGACCTCTATATCCCTGTAAATACTGTAGGGCAACAAACATACCCATCAAGCAGGATGACCAGGCATCATAGCCGTCTGGCTTCAACCCCGCACGTCCTTGGTGCAAAGTACACCGGTCTTTAGCCATGGGATGCAAGCAGACAAGTTGCGGGAACACGTGTCCGTCATCCCGCGTGCTGTTGCCTCTGGGGTCACCATCTTCTGGGGCCGTCAATCTAGCCGTCTGGCTTTCAACCATGCACTTCCCCGGTGCAAGGGACACCAGCACCCAAGTTGCGGGAAGACGTCCCGCAGGCTATTGCAGCAAACTTCTTCAACACCTACACAGACCTTCAAGTTCGCTATCGGCAAACCATTCGTCCTAAACCCTTCAAACTCGGTGGGCGCCTAGCTGGCCATACCCCCAGGACGTCCAAAAAAATTCAGACCCACAGCCCTAGTAGAAGGAGCGCTATTAAATAAACCGGCTTTGAGTGTAGGCCTATATAGGCCTAAATACTTCGACCGTCAATAGCGGACGAAGGAAACGAGCTACGACCCTGGGGATAGGCTAGATCGCTTTAGGAGGACGAAATACCCCTGGCTACCAAGTTTCATACCTAAAACACGAGTGGTTATGGAGAAACAGCAAACCTGTGGTTAGGTGAGGTTAGGTTAGGTTAGTGGGACTTTTGAAGTTCAAATGGTGACGGTTAACATCCGTCCTAACGGGGTTTTCTTTGAATAGC